>OZ002743.1:166653959-166897395 GCA_963924295.1 Dioctria rufipes
CTGAGTTTCATAATAGATTAAATGGAGAGACGAATCTCTTCGTAGAGGGAGACTTTCGCAGGGCTCCCAATGATAGAGAACACAAGTCCCTTGACCTAAAATTTAATGGACTCAGGTTTATGAACAAGGTAGGTGCTATCAAAAAATATGGGTGAGTTTCATCCAATCGGACGTTATCAGTCCACATTCAACAGATACAAAAGCTCGACGACATTAGGGTGTGTATTTACGCCAAATTCGGCGAACGCGTTTATGCGTACATAACCCACCACAAGTGTGCTACTTATTGGACGTATATACACCGCCATACCACCGAAATAGCTAACTAAATTCTATAATAATATTTTACCGCATCTTAGGGAGACGTACTATCTTCCTAACCTCTCGATATAAAATAAAATAAATCCACTCAGAACAGTAATTCTCCTAGAACTTATACTACTCGTTCATAAAATTAACAACTAATAAAAGCCTTAAAGATTGTAAAATTAATGCTGTTATTTATGTAGTATATAACTATATAGATCCCAATTTAGTACGAAGTATATTTCCACCAGTACGATTTACAAGCATACACACGACTGGATACTGTGATTCCCTAGAAATTTTGGTTTGAGAAGCAATTGCTGGAGCAATCTCGTCAAAGCAATTGATCGCCTTATGTAAATTAATTTGACTGAAGTAATACGTCCATTCTCAGGCTCTTACAAGGTTTTATGTAAAGAAGGATTTCATCGGTCCCAAGGGATATTATGTTCGTTTCCTGGAAAGTTATAATTGAACCCTGGGCAACAATTTCGAACCAGCAATGAACTTTTTTATTGGATATTTAAAATGTGCTTAGAAAGTTGTTTAAAAAGTAAAAAATAATGAAAAATTCGACTACTTTCGCGTTAATACTATGATAGTCGTTAGAGTAAACCTTTAGAAATTTCATAGATATTATGTAGTACTCATATCCCTCGTAATATATTAAGCTCTTTGTTTATAATAGAATGATATGGGAATGTGGATTTTTATAGGCTTACATACTGCTGAATGTTATGGAAGGTATCATATATTTTAGAAGGAAGCTTTTAAAGAAGATTGTAATGCAATTTTTGTCGAAGTATAGTGAAATTACCATTGACTTTATGGAACACTATATTAGGGGTTTATTCGGAAAGTACTTTCGTTTTTTCTTAACAGAGGATTTAGTTGTATTTTTTCTCAGCCAACTTCACACTTAAGCCGAATTGTCGTTATATATTTTAACAGCTGATATAGCAAGGCTTGTGTGGGAAAAAGTTTGTTGAATACAGCACTATAGTTTTTGTTGAGTACCCTATCAAATATGGATAGTCTAAAGCAGAATTTTTGGCATATTTTACTTTTTTACTATTGGAGCAAGAAGAGCAAGAAAAAAAATTATTCGATGTGTATGGCTAGTACCAAAATTTGTTGCAAAATTTCCTCTAGACAATTTTGATGTTGAAGATCCACGACGTTCTGGAATGCTAGTTGAATGTCATGAAGACAATCTAAAGGCATTGATTGATGCAAACTACTTGTGAGATAGCTGAAAGATTAAATTTATCGAATATCGACCGTTCATGAAACGCCTTGATTTAATTTCAAAACTCGACATATGGATTCCACAGGTTGTTACAGAAAGAATCTTGCTCCTTCGCATTGCGCATGAGAGACCCTCATACAAGTTTGGTAATTTCGGCAAAAGCTTTTACAGCTTGGATGGGATGTACTGCCATAACCGCCATATTCTCCCAGATCTGGCACCTTCGGATTGTTACTTCTTCTGGTCTCTAAAAACTTTTAAACTGCAGCAAACCTTTACTTCAAATGAGGACGTCAAAAATGATTTGATCAGTTTTTTGCCACCAAAGTTCAGAAGATTTATGTGTATGTGGAATCATGCTATCAGAAAGATCGCAAAGGGTATTGCCTCAAAATAAAGAACATATAATTCAATAAAATTTTTCTACAACATAAGAAAATCGGCTTTTGTTTTCACACAAACAAAAAATATTACTTTTCGAACAATCGATGGTAGGACCAGGTGAATTAAATGACTGAGTGGAAGCTACCAAAATTTAATTATTTGGTCGCTGGTAGAAAAAGGGGATGGTACTAATACAGCGTTAGTACCATCCCCTTTTTTTTCGAATTCGATGAAGCTTTGCGAAAGGAAAGAAAATAAAGATCCGAGCATGATTTCAGCTAGCGCGATAACTTCTGTGACATGGTGGACCACTGCGTCAGTTCTATCCATTGATAGCTTCCGATTGCGCTGATATTGAGGGATGTGAATTTGGCTCGAGTTATTTATATTTTTCTTGTGTCCTTAATTGTTTGAGATGCATTCGCTCTGCATCCGAAACTACTTTTTGGTTGTTCGCAAATGGGATTTAATTTAGTTTTTATGATCTTACTTTTTTTCGGTCCCGCCATTCTCAATTCTCATCACCATAAAAAATTTATTTGGTAGCTAAAATATATTGTCTATAACATTAAATAAGGCGATTTTAGTGGTCATTCGCGAGCATTAGCACGCACATGGTAAAGTGAAGTCGGGGAGGGATTGCATAGATAATCGCAGAATTCGTTTGTACAATGGTATTACTTTTATATTCATAACTTTAAAAATTTAGTCACGCCAGTCTTTCGAAAGTACAAATTTTCTATAACACAACTTGTCTTTTCTCCCTAGTAGCGAAACGGAGATGTTCATTGAATTCACGTAAAAATTGTCAATAATTATTCTGCTGGCACTTTAATAGCGATGTACATACAGAGCATGAGCGCAATAAGGATGAGGAGCCTCCTCTTTTGCCAAAAGTTTTCATCCAGGAATTTAAAGCAACGACCACCTTTTTAATGCTCGTATTTACATTAATGCTGAACTTTAATTCGGAGTCTATTATCAGTTCTAGCCATTTGGTTTTAGTTTTCATTTCGAGGGTCAACTTTAGAAGAAAAAAATCGAAATAACTTCTGGAGTGGCCACTGCTTGTAGTCTAGTTAAGAAAGTTTTACAAACTTGCTGAAGTTAGTACACTGAACGCCGATAAGAGCAAAATTATTTGATATTGTTGTAAAAAGAGATGAAGATAATATTCATCATCAATAAGCAGTGTAGAGGTGAAAGTAACTGTCATTAACCTAACTGTTTCTAGCTTTTAAGCATTAATAATAAATCCATCTGCGAATGTAAGATTTGACTCGTATAACACTTTAAGGGCACCATGAATGGCTTCCGTTTTTATGTTATTATAGGCTCCCTTGATATTTATTGGAATTCGTGTAGATGTGCCATGCTTTCAATTGATTTTTCAATGCTTCACTATAGGACCTTCGAAGCAAAAGACAAATCTTACATTTATTGGTAAAAAAAACGACAATGAAGAACTTGGTTATCGTGCAAAGTTTTGGTCTTGCAAAAGACGATTGTTTCACAAAACTGTATTTACTCGCATAGCTGAACTACCCATGTATAGTAGTCAGAGTCATTTAGAATCCCGAAAATTTCGTAGACAACATCGCTGAAAAATCGACAAAATCAAGATCACTACAAAAAGTTGTTTGTAGATTTGTGGTTTTGTTGTGGTTTTTCCGAAATTTTCGTTTTTGGGAATTTAGACTGTTGAGATTTTGTTTTTGAAGTTTATACGAATTATGGTGCATTTAAATTAACGGGCATACGCTAGAGTAATTCTATCATAGTTGGGACTTTATATCACTTTTTTCATTTTGAATACAATGCATTATAAGGATATTATCTAATAACACAGCAATATGAGATTCAAAAATCAATCCATACTAAACCAGGAAAGGATCCTAACAAATTTTTATAAAAGAATTGGAAGTAAATTGCCTGGAAAAAGAGCGGTGTGTGTCTTCGATGTATTATTTCCAAACTACCTGTTACTTCCCACCCGGAATACGTAATTATAGATTAATCCTGTGAAAAGCAAGAGGGAGCCATAATAATTCTCCTATTTATGTGCAGAGGGACAATGGGAGCTTTTCCTTTCATTTCATTCTTTAGTTTCACCTTTCAAGTACTTCAATTCCTTTGAATACTTAGACACATAACGCATTAAGCGATTACCGCAATGAATGAGCAAGTTGAACTGCATTTTTATAAAGCGACTTCAAATTGATGACAGCCAACTATGTAATTTAGAATACCTTATGTGAGGAAGGGTATGTGGAAATAATTGTTTGAAATACAACTTTATGGAACACCAACACACACATTCATGTATGTGTTATACTGGATCAATTGTACTTACTTTCTCTATTTGACTGAGAAGAAGTAGGTCGTCTACGTACTTTTTTCCTATTCTGGTCTGTGCCTATATCGTTAGTGTCGCCACCTACTGATAATTTATCACAGGGAATTGATATGAAATGAAAAACCGCAGACCGACCTAATAGCTGAGAGAAACACTAATGTCCGCATATTTTGGGCTTATTGGCATCTCGCAATATTGCCCGAAAAGGAAACTGATAAAACGTAAGGTAAAGAAATAACGCCCAAGATATAGAAAATGAAATAACACTTTATTTGAAAATGTGCAATATACATTGGTTAAACAGGGCCCAATAGTTTTTGACATTGTTTCATAAGTTAATGTCAGTAGTCATCCTCTGGATAAAGTATTTGAATTTTTTAGATTAGATTAGAATTGTGAAGGGTGTGTAGGCGTTAGCCTGGCAATCACTGCGACCTGAAAGATCTATTGTGAGTCCCCGTTGCATTTGCACCCTTTCTAGGCTCAGACTGTTAATCAAGTCTAGAACCAGTCTGGGATTGAGGTTCCACACGTAGGTTGGGGGAGGACAAGCATGTTTGAGGTGGAGTTAGTGCTCCGAAATTTCATGAGCATCCTGACAGGAATGGCAGGATGAAGTCTTAGCCAAGCCCAGCTTGGTTAGGTGATGCCTTAAGGGGCAATGGCCTGAGAAGAACTCAGTAATTATTTTGAGCTCTGTTCTTCTAAGGAGTAGGAGTTCTTTTGTTTTTCCGTGTCGATAAATTTTTTGCCTGTCCTTGTAGCCTTTCCCAATACAGGGATTTTTGTTAATTCTCCCTGTCGTTTAGGGCAGCTTTGAAGTAACACTTTGATATGCCATAAAATGGCTCTGGTCCGACAAACTCAGCTTCCGCTCCTCATTCGGATAGGCCATCAGCAATTTCATTGCCTTTGTGGCCCTCATGTCTAGGTACTCATATGAGGATAACTTTGTTTATCCTTGATATGTTTTTGAGGGTTTGTAGACATTCCAGGCTATCCCTGACTCGAAAGTGTTGAATCTTATGGCCTTGAGGGCAGCTTGACTTTCCGAGAGGATATTAATGGTTGAGCGATTTATGGCTCATTTAATGAAGGTGTTGGCTCATTCTATTATGGCCATACCCCGGCTTGGAATACGGTAGGAGTAGAGACCAGAGCCTTTGATATATGATATTTTGGGCCGTTTATGCCCAGTCCGACTCCATTGTTCGTTTTTGAACCGTCTGCATACCACACCATCGATCCTTGTTGGAAGGACGGTATCGTGGAACGCCATTTCTGTCAGTCTCCCAGAACCACTTGGAATGGCTTTATATAATCTACCCTGGGTGTTATTATATCATACATTGTTATCATTTCCTCGAAATATATCTGTCTTACGATACCTAAGTGACCAGCCAGATCCCCTGGCTTTAACTATTTCTCCTTCTTTTGCGCTCTAATAGCACTGGAGATCGCTTCCTCTTTCACCTCCAAATGTAGGCTGGAAGGTTTAGTGAGGCTTCCATGGCTCTTCTAGGACAGGTTCTTATGGCACCAGTTATTCCTATACAAGCAAGCAGTCGGTATTTTTAAGCAGCCGTTTTCTGATTTGTTTTCGGCCACCATGCGAGGGCCGCATAGGTGACCATGGGCCTAATAACCGTGGGGTACATCCAGTATATAATTTTTGGCTTCTGTGCCCATGTTCTGCCAATGAAACAACGACACGTGTAGGGAGATTGCACCGCTCTATCCGTCACTCTGGACAGATGCGAATTCCAGGTAAGTTTCGTATCTAAAGTTAACCCCAGATATGCGACTTCGTCTGAATTTCAATTCGTGTTATAAAGAAGAGGAACCCTTACTGAAAGCTTCGATCTTCTTGTAAACGGAACGATGAGCGCCTTGTTGGGGTTTAGGCTGACGCCTTTGTTTAAACACCACGATTTAAATTTTTTACTTCTACGTGAATATTCTTGGCTGGCTTTATGCTGTCAGTTACATACATATTATTATTGGCTGAGTGAACATAGTGAATACTAAAGAGTATTTGGAAATATTTGTGTTGAGTCGATATCGGCGTAATACAACAGGCCTATGATCCTTGGGAAAAACGCGAAAAATATACCAAAACGTTGGATCTAAAATAACCTAACACTTTTACACCCTAAACGAAATCTAATGGATGGAAGACCCACGCATAATATTAAAAGCTCTTTTGATGCTTGCATGTGCGTCCGTCCGTCCTTCTATCAGTCTCTCTGTCTATCTGTGCGCAAGATAACTCGAGAACGCGTGTACTTAGAGAGCTACAATTTTGCACAAGGACTTTAAAAATTAGTATTAAGCTCAACAATGAGATAAATCGGGAAATTATTCCGTGGGGTTGCCATCCCAAAATTTCGTTTTCCACTATGTATTTGGATGCTGCTTAAGAACGCGTCGACATAGAGATCAGCAATTTGGTACGTGGTGTTCTCATAGTAATAGCAAATAAAACTTCAAAAATGGACTAAATCGAGCTACTTCTTCTTGGTGTTGCGATATAAAAATTAAGGTTTTTTACGTACACTGCGAAAATGATTGGTCGTAAACATATTTATTGTACTGGAAAATCCTTCAGAATATGAAATCCTATGAAATTGGTTATAATCATTTTTTCTGTCCGACGAACCATTCTAGAAATATATGCGAAAACCCACTTCAAAAATCAAACTTGCATAGATCGGTGACCATACGAAATTACATACGGCTAGTCATTTACGGTATCATAAGAATTGATCTTAGACCAATGCTAGATTTTTTACTTGTTTTGTTTACCTTTTATTTCCTTGACGGATATGCCGCAGGTAGGTATTATTCTACATTAAGCGAGCTAAGTTCTTTGTGGAAACTTTTTGCCATAATCTCCCAATTGATACTGCTTCTATTAAAACTTCTTCCGTAAGTGCTTCAAAGTTATTCTGTACAATGCTGACCTTTTAAAATTTTGTCTATGTATTATTGCGATGTTGAAATTAAATTATTGCGATTTTTTTTAAATTGAAATATTACTAGAGTTCCATTTTTTGAGTTGTCTTTAGCTGTAATGCGAATAGGGCGTTAAATAAGGGATGAATCTTCTCTTCCCAAGATTGGCTTTTAACGCAAGGCAAGAGAAAGAAACAAAAAAGGCGAGTGTTTAGCTATCCAAAGCCCAGCTAGGAATACCTTCCAACGAGAGGCCACAAAAATGACAACAACAGGAAGAGTTTGGCGATCCAAAGCCCAGTCAAGAATGTTTTTCAACCCGAATCGACAACCACAACAACAACAGGAAATGCCTATTTGTCCATTGCCGGCCAAGAATGCCTTTCAATGCAAGGCAAGAGAATATCAGCAAGGTATTATAAGGAGCTTTGTCACAAGACTTCAATGATTCGATCATGAAGGAGGAATGTACGAGATCTACTCGGGCCTTTATAGTGCTGCTCTTCCAACCCAAATCGAGTTCAGTCCGAAATTGTTGCGTCGTTTTCAGTTCAATATTGCTGCCGGCGAGTTTTAGATGTTGATCGATAAGAGCAATAATATTATACCCTAGATGAAAATAAAAGTTAAATAAAGTTCAAATTCTGAGCTTTGTCTGGAAACACAAAAAAAAGGTGTTGCCCGGAATTCTATTTACTATAGCTATGCAAATAAAATGTACCAAATTTCAACTCTCTACGTCAATGCGTTTTCAGGCAGTGCTAAATATATAACTACAACCAGCAACACCAAGAAGGGGTTAGTCCAATTTACCCATTTTTTTAAATCATATTTACTATTACAAAATTTCAGCTCTACGCTGACGCGTTCTCAGACAGTGTCCAAATATATAGTTAAAAACGAAATATTATTATGGAAACCCTGCAAAGCAGTTGCCCGATTTGTCCCATTTTCGATCCAAATGTTACTTTTTTCAACAAAAAAAAGTCCGTGTGCAATATTTTAGCACTTTAAGTGAACGCGCTATCTCGTTATTGTACAGACGGACTGTCGGATAGACAGACGGATATACAAAAATCACAAAAACTTTTAATGTTTTGTATGGGGTTCAATCCATTTTGCTCTACCATAATTATTTCTATGCGTTACAAAAGGAATGACAAACTTCGCATACCCTGTGATTTCATCTAGTGTATAACAACGATCCAAAGAAACCAAGAAAACTTTAATTAAAACAAATTTTTGATTTCTTCATGCACTATAATATCACATAAATAACATTTTCCTGATTATATTAGCACCCACGAAAGAGTCCCATTCAGATTGGAAATGTTCCAAAGACTTTTTTTTTCATTTTAGATATCCGTCTATAATATTTTTGTACTTCGCATGGAAGGACTTTTTGTTGCTTATTTGCCCACTTGCTAACAATATTAAGCTAAAAGCTGTTAGAATTATTTATGTGTAAAGTGAAAGGTGTGTCTTGGTTGAACACGCTCTCATAAATCTTGCAAGGAGCAGAAATTGTCATGTCAACAATAATTACAGGGCCTACCTTAATGCAACATGTAAGGGCACGTACGTCAGCTGAGATAAGGATAAATTTCTCTGGCATTATCGGACAAGTTGTACACTTATCTCTAATTGGTTTGAAGCAAGGATTGAATTAAATTGCCCAATTAAGTTTCAAAATTACAGCATGACATTTTTTTTTTTAATTTTCTGCCACCATTGCATTGTGGGGTAAGTTTTAATAAATTTACTGGCAAAGAGGAATGTTTTCGCGTTAATATTTCTTATTAGCGACAGCATTTTTATGATTATCGTAGCTAGTGTTAAAATTCTAGGGTGTAGAAAAGGTTTTGCGTATAGCAAAGCTGAGGCGAATTCAACCTTCATTCTAGCCTCATGGATATCGGATTGGAGAATCACCTCTGCATTGTCCATTCTTATACTGTCTAATAAGTTAAGTTAGTTGTAGTTTTCTATAATTTTTAAATTAGATGACATGTAATGGTTACACTATTCTCACAATAAAATTAGGATTATGTTGTTGGCATAGAGCTTGGGGAGTAGAGTTGGAATTAGGTAGCAACAGAGAGCTCTTGCAAAGACTGTATTAATAAATAAATAAAAAAAAAAACAAAAAACATGCGTTCATTAAAAATAAATTTTGTTCAAGAAAGAATTTTTTTTTTTTTTGGGGATTCTCCGGTATGTAGCAAAAGCTAAAAATGTTCTAATTTGTTATTTCATCACACAACCCATTAATTTCTGGTGACAAGTTTCAAGTCTTGGTTCGACTCATCAACAGGTCACAAATAGCGAAATTGGGTGATTTGAAAAACAAATGAAAAAAATTAAAACAAGAGAAGAAAGAAATGAAAAGTTTGAGAAAAATAGAGAAAAAACAATTTTTTTATTTATTAAAAAAATTTTAAAAAATTTTAAAGAAACAGATTCATTCGAAGCGAATCGAACCTGTATAAGCCACGCAGTGGACTGAAAAATAAAGAAGAAAAGGAAGAAGAAGAAGCGTTTCGTGTCAGCAGAAAACCTTACACTCATCGGTGCAGCTTGGTTTTCTGCCTTCTGCAGACGCTTGAAAACAGATCAAACCGATCTCCTCTCATATAAACTCAGAATAAATTCTGGGTGTGAATTATATGAGGAAAAAACACTCCTATACAAGCCCAGGAGGAAAAATAAATAAAAAGATTACGTTGGGACTTTTTAAATTACGTTTAGACCTTTTCTTGAACAAAATTAAGTTTAACCCGGTGAGTGTAAGGTTTTCTGCTGACACGAAACGCTTCTTCTTCTTCCTTTTCTTCTTTATTTTTCAGCCCACTGCGTGGCGTATACAGGTTCGATTCACTTCGAATGAATCTGTTTCTTTAAAAAAATTTTAAATTTTTTTAATAAATAAAAAATTGTTTTTTCTCTATTTTTCATTTTTTCATTTGTTTTTCAAATCACCCAATTTCACTATTTGTGACCTGTTGGTGAGTCGAACCAAGACTTGAAACTTGCCACCAAAAATTAATGGGTTGTGTGATGAAATAACAAATTAGAACATTTTTTAGCTTTTGCTATATACCGGAGAATCCCCCAAAAAAAAAAAAAAAAAATTCTTTCTTGAACAAAATTAAGTTTAACCCGGTAGAAAGTCCAAACGTAATCTTTTTATTTATTAAAAATAAAGTAGTTTTAATAACTCTTTACAATTATGACTACACAGCTAGAGAGATGGTAGATGTATTATCTTCTTCAATAGAAAGCTGTAATTAGTTTTTTACTGTTTCGAGACCCGTATAATATATGAGTCTACATGCAATTTTCAACCTACTGCGTATGAGCAGAGTAAATTAAAAGACAGGTACCGAGGTACTGTCAGTTTCTGGCCTAAAGCCGAAGATAAAAAATTCTATAATGCAATTTTTTTGAGAGTATAGTTACTCTGTGTAATGTATTTTGGGTATCTATCAGTTCGAGGTAGTTGCTACATTTACACAAAATGAATGAAGTTGTTTGAGTTATGAAGAGAAATGATCCTGTTACTGATTTTGCTACAAAATTTGACCATGCTTTGCATTTTTCCGACTAGGAAGGATATAGCTCCCAAGGGATTATGTTGTCCGCTGATTGCTCGATATGGTCTCTTACCAGCAGCGGCTTATCTTTCGACTTTATATTGATTTTATCTCTTGATGCTCTATATAGAGTCCTAAATAATGTCCTTTTATTTTCGTCTTGATTTCGAATTGGGTGTAGTGAATGGCGACGATGTCGCCGAAGCTACCAACATCAGCTGGTAACTTGAGTACGCTTTGTACATTCTAGCATAGTTTTCTTAAAGTCTATAGTTTGATTTAATCTCTCTACTTGTCCATTTACCCTCTTGTTGTTAACACATTTGTGGTATGGATGGCTTGGTACGAGATTTTAAAGAAGTTTTTATGTATAAGCTGATCCTTTGTACATTATAATTTTTACGGGGTTGCCAAAGCGTTCGCTATGATGATCGAGTTTCTTGATTACTTCTTTGGAATTTTCAGTTTTAGTTGTATGGACCGTGTAGAAATTTTTCTGATGTTGTCAATCATCGCTAGAATGTATTTGCTATGTTCCTTAGTTTCTGCAAGCGGACCCATGTGGCCAAAACGAAGTGTGTTGAAGGATTTATCTTCCTTTGGGATGTAGCGCAGATAGCCTTCTTTCTTGCATAGTTTCCTTTTTGGTAACAAGCATGCACAACACATTTTTTAAATACTTTTTTCAACTCGACTCTGTAGTCTGCTTATGTCGTAATCGTCTCTGATAATATTTTGCAATTTGTTTGCTCCAAAACATCCATGCACCTGTCTTACTAGATTATGAGACGTTGCGTCTTGCATCATCAGTAATGTTCGAACTTTATCTTATTTGTACCTACATAACACTATTTGGGAGTATTCACTTGGTTGTCCGGTTTCTATTCTGTTCCTTCTAGCCGGAATTTCCATCCACTTATGTCTTATTGTAATTATTATTTTTTGCTCTAGCATCCCGGAAAAGCTTTTGCCGTGTGTTTATCTACACATTGAAGGTGTTCAACGCGAGCGGTTGAAAGATTAGAGCTCTGTATAGTGTTAATTAATTATAATTTTTTTTTTAATATCTTTGGTTTTTTCTGGAAGCCAAACAAATATTGACAGGTAGGAAATTAACTTTATCTTGTGATGGTATAAGTGGTTTAGGAGTTTTCAAAAAATAATTGACTAGGAACGGCTGGATAATGCATCCCGCTAAAAAGCGGGTAATCATTGTGACGTAAAGTTTTATGCCCATATTGGATACCTTTTTCTCGAATGCATTTTATGTATTTATGGGTGAGTAATCTTTGTGTTTACATCAATTTCATTATTTTAACGGTGGAATGTCCTCCACTGTGATACATGTTATCATTTTAATTGACAAATAAGTATATTTTGCTTATTTTACTATTGAAATATCTGAAGAACTACCGAAAGAAATGAAAAAGTATTTATCAAAAATGTTTAATGAGGATATACAGGAAATGATCCATTCAAATCTTGATGATCAATCTGATCAAGATAATGACTTCACCGCCAACTTTAATGATGATGAAGGTTATATTATAAAAAGTCCAGATTATCAAGTATCGGCATAAGTTGAGGAAGGAATTGTTGATTACATTGTTGAACTGTGAATAACATTTTCTGCTGTTTTCCTCAGTAAGGCTATAAATCTGAGCTTGCAAGTTTCGTATAAATTTGTTAGTGAATTTTTCATAGTTAATGTATATGTAATTAATTTTGTACCCTATTTTCTCTTTTTTCTTTTTTTTTTCTTTTTACTTTTGCGTAATTTATAATAGTATTGGACTTATTTGCTTATTTGCTTTATTTTATTAATCATTTTTCTTAATTTCTTAATTATAATTTTTGTTACTATTACTTTAGTTTTATAAATTTTTTTTTTTTGTTTATTTGTTTATCTCTAATTTTTCCTCTTTTTTTGTTTTCTATACTTTGTTCACGTACACCTTAATATAAGATTTATCTTACAAGTGTAGAGTTTATGAATAAATGCAATTTGAATTTGAATTTGAATTTGAATTTGAGTCAGACTAATTTATCAGCACCACCAATATTTGAGTATACACCACCTTCCGCCTCGATTGAGCAACAATAACAAATGGAACCTTTTCCGGAAGCAGCCCATCATCCTAAGAAATAGTATATTCTCAAGCAGCAGCATCTTCTGAAGCAATAAACTCTTCAATACCTGCGCTTTTATCTTCGAGTTACAATATCCTACGACAATGAACAGGCCCAAGAAGACCTACTTATACTCTATCTGTACGTGACACTCAAAAAATCTTTTTCGAAGAAGCACCATATCAACAAGAACGATGGCCAGATGTTCAACCAAATGAAGGGGGATTTATTTCAAGCCTGTCTGAAATCAACCCTAAGCCCCCAAAATTTTATAAGGTAATGTGCCACAAGAATAATTTACAGCTACATCGAAACGGGATGGTACTCGTGCAGATGCCAGATTACCTCAACAGTTCAATGAATTGATAACAAAGTTATTCAATATTTTCACTGGATTCACAGATGTTTTAGAAAAAGTGCATAAAACACAGAAAGGGTTACATTTTGGGGGCAGAGTGTGGTAACTCATTTTAAAGCTATATTATTAGGCTTCTTAAATCCAATATTAAAATTGGTCTTCATGACGTATTTTTTTTTATAAGACTAATACTGAAATATAAAAAACGAGTTAAAATTCCGAAAGTTTGAATTTGTTAAACCATAACATCAAAATGGAGAGGAGCAGGGGAAAAATGTATAGGCCATTAAAGAAAGGTCCAACAATTATAGGATATAACGCGTTTAGGAATTACAGGGTGATCTATATAAACATACACAAATAAGGAAACTTTATTTCAGAAAGCATCAGGATTTTCTCCCCATCTCACCTGCACTTAAATTTTTTTTTATCTATGCATGACCTGCCCATAGCCTTCATGTGTAAACCCACATACGAGACACCCTGTATAAAATATCTACATAGATCTCTTACACTAACACACAAATATGGTACATCTGAAATAAAGAAAGTAAAAAGATCATAAGAAAAAAGAAACACATTATCTTCGAATTTATCTTATCTTAACAGACTCATTTTCTCCCCTTAATTAATGATAAATTATGTAAAAAAGAGTTTCTGTTTAATTAGCAATATGAAACGAAGAAAGCTCTTCTGTCTAGAATGGCAAAGTTAATCGTTTCCTTAAATTTAAGAACGAATCGTTTTATTTAACTTAATTTCTTTTCTCTCCCATCATCAGGGACACTGAAACTAGAGCGATCCAACCAAATGGAAGGGTTAATGGGTGTTGCGGAAAACATTTATCTTACAGCTTTCTAAACTTACCACCCGAAATTCTGACTTAGGTAAATTTTGTAATAGCCCACAGCGATAGATCTGTAATTAAGGAACAAAATCTCTTGTTGTGTTTCTTGCCTCCTCGATGGAAAGTATATTTAAAGATATATGTACACGTAGGTGTACCTATACATACGAACAGAAATCGAGGTTCGAATAATATGTATTTGAAGTTGAGAGTTTAGAAAACGTGCGGTAAAAATGAAGAAGGTGGCAAGCGCTTTAATACCCTTGAGGAGAGTTGTATAGAAATTACGAAAATTTATTACATTTACACATTTTATAGTTTGATGCTGATAAAATTATCGGTTCAATTGTGTTGGCTTAAATTTTTCATCCAAGATAATTATGTATTAGTAGATTGTCGCACGATTTGTTTAAGTGTGAGTTTTTGTATGTGTTGAGAAATTAATGTCAATTTTGATGAGCCACAAAAGTCTACTTATAGAAATGATTATTGCACAGAGATAAAAAGGAATTTTTAGAAATGAACCAAATGGAATTTATTTCTATTCGAAAGTGTTATATAAAATTTTATGTCCAAACAACTCGATTCTTTAAAGTTTTGATTCTTATAAAACTTTTTTTTTATTTCATATTTATTTTATTATTATTATATGGGGAAAGAGATATATTGAATCTGTCTCTCATCTTGTCCACCCAAACTAGTCTTTAAAAAGAACCCATAATGTTCATGGGGGCCATCTTTGTAACAGCCTATGACGGTGGAAATTCATTTCAAAATGTTTTAACTATATTCGGCCAAAAGCTTTGTAGTCATAATCTTCATAATCTTTGCAGAAAAAGCAGACCTCATTATCAAACTTACACATCTTCTTAAGATGGTATCTAAATGGTCAATGCTACTGACCCTTTCCTTTTATTTTGCCTCCATATCTATAAGTGTTCAGTGAACCTAAAAGACAAAAGGTGAGAGAATCAGTAACACAGGTGAAAAACTCCAGCGAAGAACTGAAATTAAATAACGAAATGGATTAAAAAACGAAATAAAAACAAGAATTTTATTATGTCATCTATCAAAGGTCATTGACACTAACCAAGAAAATTGCTATATGCCTATAGTACAACAACAACAATTCCATGCAAAATTGGCAATACGGAAAACACGAATAAATTCATGTTCCCCATAAATTACAGCACACAAAACATTAATATATGTCACAAGATACATAACTAATACAATTATGTCAGATATTTGTGAGTAATTTCAATGAAAAATGTCATGAAAACACTCATCTGACAATTGTCCACAAATCTCACAATTTATAAATTAAACGCTAAATTATAAAAGAAACATAAAAACATTCTTCCTAGGTATTAAAAGGATATCCGTAATGATCAAATACCTGGAAAAACCACTAAAAACACAGTAAAACACATTAAAAATAACACTTGACACACGTGTGTGATAGTGTCAAAACACGTCAAACTTTATAGTTTAGCGACGTTCGATATCTCGAAATCATGTAGAATCGAACTGTTATTTCGATGGTCGCGTTCGTTTCAAGATATTTTCAACGGGAAACGCAATATTCGCGATTTTTTACTAATTAATTTCCCACCATGAGTGTGAAAGAGACTCACAGTGGGAAGAAGACAGCAAATACTAAGAAATGACATAAAAATCTACTAACGTAGCGAATAGAATTTACAATCAATTTCTACGACAAAGGTATCAAAATTTAGATCATTAAATTTTCTATCGATTGACAGTAAGAAAATTTCATTCTTTTGTCATTTTCAGTGAAAATTTCGAATATTTCTCTTTAAGAATGTCGAAAATGGACCACATTTCTCTATAAAAATGGGGTCATTTCGTCAATTATTCTTCTTATTTAACGAGTTGTCAAAGAAAATACAGCTGCCATATGGTCACAGTATTCCAATTTTCAATTAAAATTTCATCAGTGATACAAAAAGAGTTCGTTTTTCAGAAATAAATTTCAATTTCGGTAATAGTAAAAAATATAGGTTTTTAGGTTTTTAGGATTTCTCTTGCATAGTTTTCAATTTCGCTTCAATTTAATTTCATTTTTTGTTTGATATTTTTTCTTTCTTTCAATTAGTTCAATTCAACGCAATTTAATTTTTTTTTTCGTAAAATTTTGGTCAGGTTTCAACACGGAAATTTCGTATTCATCGCGCACATATTTTACAAGGTAAATTTTTATCTAAATAAATGATTGGGACAGGTGATTGCAAGTAACGTATAAACGCATGCTAGTTTGTATGCTTGTTACAAGGTACACTAATTAAAATTCAGAATTATCTAGGCTGTATGCATTTGATTAAAGAATGTCAATATATTACTCTATTCACAATGTGAAATTCTGCCATCATAAGGTCAGCTTCACACTATGGGTAGATTAATCCACAATTGGTAGAAAACAATTAATAAAAGGCATTTTTTACCAATAGGATAGAATTAATTAATAAGAAACTAAGAAAGAATTGAAGTATAGTTGAATTAGGAATTAGTGACAAGAAATTTAAGTGGAATTTATATAATATTAACGTAGTCATTAGTTTAAATTAAAGAAATTAAGGTTTTGCAGTATAGATTAGATCTTGAATTAAATTTACTTAGTAGTTTGAGATTTAATAGTCAAGGATTCAATGAATAAAGCCATAAATGAATGAGCAACTAAACGGTATTTCCATTTACTGCTACACTACCGCCAACTAAATATGATTGTGCTTCGCTATCGTTTTGCATTTTAATTTTCTACGTTGATTGACAGTGGACAGCAGGCATTGGTATCGTGACAGCTTATTGGAAGCTATACTTTGCTTCAGCCCACACGTTGCAGCTTGAGTTTGAATTTATTTTCAATCACTTTGCTTGGGCCCACACGCCGCATTTTTAGTTACTTTGATTTGATAGTGTATAAGAGACTTTTACACTAGTAGCAGCTTATAGAAAGTTTCACTAGTGCATAAACGAATGTAGGTCGACTCGTCGTTTCTAATTACAGGTGACGAATTTAGAGATTTCGCAGCACTGATTTAGTTTATGAATGCGCACAATTTCTGATCTATGAGAGGAACCAAGAAATTGGACAGTTCATATATTTTGGTTTGTCAGGTCATCAACTGTCAGTCAGATTGGCAGCGAGCACAATTCTCTACATTTAAACAGTAAAATAAAAATGATGCAGTCCAGGCTAGCATTAAATCAAGCGTTTTGAGTGCTGCTTGTACATATGTTTGATATTGCATATATGTCTGTATTGTATCTTTGTTTCACGTATGTTTTTGTAGATGATTTCATGAGCTTTATGGCATCGAGCACTGCCTAGAAAATGAGAGTAAATCCCCCACTACCTTAGTGAGTAAATAGGTTGGCAAATACTTATATGTTCACGCCAGCTGTGCCCTCCAGTTTGGAGATCCATTCGTGTATCATTTGAATTTTTCTGTTCATTACTTTGAGTGCACTCAGCGTTGTAGAGATTTGGCTAATATCTGAAATGGAGTTAACCAACGGAATTCTACGGGTACATTGATATGACTGGTTAGATTTCCTGTATTCAAACGATTTATCCTTCGCAGTATTATGTACTGATGTGGACCTCCTTCTTAATAAACCCACATAAGTTTTTGTTTGCTTTCATTAGAGCAATCAGCATCCTGTATATTTTTATTTCAGTTAGGACTCTTTTTATAATTCTCTCAATCTTGTGCGCTGAGTAATGTATGGATGGACCACAAGGGGACATTTCAGAATTATCCCCTTTTGCTTAACAAAATAATTCTCATGATGTGAGATTTTCGGAATATTGGACATATCCAACGGCTATTTCAACATCCTTTTTGCCATTTATTGAGTAGATCGATTAGTTTAGACTTTCCGATAAGTGACTTTTACCAATTTTCCTATAAGTTTTACTGGATGGGTTTAGCCGCAATTCAACATGTTTAGATTCTTACCTAATAAAGTCTGTCTACGACAATTGATCTACCTAATCATTCATCTCTTGTCTTTATGAAAAGTATCGCTTCAACACAATAAAAGTGCAGGTTCGCGCTTTCTTCATATTCGATGATTAAAAATCTTGCAATTTACTGTACTTTAATTGCTTTAATCACGTTCGATACGTAGCAATAAATCGATATTCAGTAATATTACACAATATGGGAGTAAGTATGTAGGTCAACCAAAGCTTCCTAATATAATGAAAATCGATCGAAATTCAGGCAAGGGAAATCTTCGGACGGGCATGGTAACAATCCGCGATACAATGGGGAATTGAATTGGTTTTTATTTATTATATGTTCT
Source organism: Dioctria rufipes (assembly GCA_963924295.1). NCBI lineage: Eukaryota > Metazoa > Arthropoda > Insecta > Diptera > Asilidae > Dioctria > Dioctria rufipes. The sequence continues at coordinate 166,672,470 of OZ002743.1, forward strand.
TAAAGCATTGATTTATTATATGTTTTTGAATTGTGAAATATATGTGTAGTATTCATAAAAACTATGCGGAGTTTATATTTTATATTAGCAAGAATCTCCTGTAGGAAACATTGGTCTATCGAGCCGGATCTAAATCAACGACTTTTGGATTAAAAAACTGTTGGAAATAAAGTCCAATAAATATAACTGTCAATTCATATGTATGTTATAGATTTAAATTAGATAGATGCATGTCTGCCTTGGTCGTCTAGAACAAACTGAATATACAGCTTCCTACAGTCTACACTCTGTAATAGAGGAAAACAACAATAATGACTACTGTAATAATTGGATTCAATTCAACGTCTGGATATATTTATCTTTGTGATTATTTTTCTATTTTTGGAAAGGAATATTTTAACAACAATATTCTTATTTACATTTAATCCAAGCTGAATATAAACGTGTGTACATGCATACCTTACATAGCTTTTCAATCGACATTTTAAACCAAACCATTGAATTGATATAGATAGATATGTATCATGGTTATTTCATAAAATTTCTCCAGTGGCATATAAATAAACAGCCCATTGGACCGGACCTACTGTGAACAGAAAGATTGAATTTAATTGAAATGGGAAACTTGATATACAAAGGGGTGTACATACATATATACGTTAGTTGTAATTTTCACATTTTTTTAATTTCTTCAAACAAAAACGTGCGTGATAAAAAACGATACTATGTTAGTCAATCAGGCCCTCATATTCATTAGATTATCTTATTACAAAGACCAGAGTAAAACAGAGTAGCGTTAGCCCTGTTAACGATTGGAAATATATAAATGATCGTCGAAATATAACCGGCAGTTAAAAATAACACCCAAATCTTTGGTTTAGTTTGTTGAGTCTAGTTAATGAATTTCCGTTTACTAAGTAATATAATCGTAATGGACGCAACTTCTGAGAAAAGGAATTGTATTTCACGTTATTCAATTTAAAGATGAATAGTTATTTGAGCAACAGATGTATGTCCAAATAAAAATTTAAATGTACAAAATTATCTTCATCATAATTCTAAATAACTTGGCGTTATTGTAAATAATAAAAAATAAAAGTGAAAGATGACAGCTCTGCGAAACACCAATTATTCTTCATTTCGGCAGAGAAATCACCCCTAAATGGAGCTCCTTGCATTCGGTTGGCTAAATGAGAACATACCACTTTACAAAAAGATAGGAAACCCAAGATCGGTAAGTTTATAAATGAAAATTGGCTTGAATGCTTTACTGAAATCAGTATGGACATAGTCAACTCTCTTACAAGTCTCCATAGCAGAGATATATAAATTGGAGAATTCTACTAACTTAGTAGTAGTATTTAGCAGATTTATTCGTAGTGAAGCCATATTGCAATGTTCCCATGAAGGGCCTTCAGTGAAAATTAAAGGCATCATAGACTATAGTATTTCAAATACCTTTCCAACATACAATAAGTTTGCAACAAGACAGTTATTCGATATATTGCTCCTTTTGCACTTCCTGCGTGAGGGTATAATCAAAGATAACTTCCACGATTATGCCGAGACACTTTTTCAATACCGAAGTACGAATATCATTAGTACCAAGACAGAAACTCTCGGATGTGGTTGATATATGTTATTCGTTTCAGAATAGGTACTTCATCCAGATCATTACTTTCGAGAGCAGTAGACTAAAAGTAATGTCAAGTGATTAAAATTAATAAAGCTAATCACAATCAATATCAGAAAAGCGTGTACTAAAGAAGTCACCAAAGAAATGGATGATTATAGTGGGATTACTGCGCTGAATACTATTAAGACCTAGAACTTCCCTCGTTTAGCTTTCATGCTCGATCACATCCACTCTTATAAGTATATATTCGCTAACAATCGTAAATTCTCGTATTTGATTATGTAAGGGAGAATATTCACCATTCCTGTATTCTCTTATATACTTCTCATAAGACTTCTTGTATGAGGAAGGGCTGTTTTATTATGACAGTTTTTGCCGTAAAGAAGGTGAGAACATTGAAATACTTGAACTTCAACAGAAATAGATAATTTACTATTGTATACATATGTCGTGCTCGAAAGATCAGTGGACTGAGCATGGAGTACGTACTCAAATAACAACATATTAAGGTTTACAGAGCCATCTGTTGACAAACAATTGAAGTTGTTTGTGAATTTAACTTTGATATCGTAGAACTTATGAACTATCTTCACCTCCTGTCCATAGTCAAGCAATCTTCTTTTCTACACACGTTAGTCTGTATACCAGTCCCTCTTAAGTGCGACAACATCTAACTAACTCAATTCATTAGCAGTAGGTGCAAAGCTCAAAACTGTTCAAAAATTTACTAAATGCCTCTAATTCTACCGCGGTTTAGTGTATTGAAGCATGAACCTCTAATGGTGTTATGTGCAACATGTCAGAGGTCCCATCAATGCTTGAACTAGCAACAAATTTACTAACAACTATTTCTTGTAGATTTCCAGTGTATATTTGTTTCCAATTACATATAAACTCGTAACTATAATATACCCTCTCAGGTTAAGATAGGAAACGATATTTAATAAAAAAAAAAATCAAACAACGTTTGTTAAACTAGTATCTCCAGAGTAGGTAAGTAGATGAAAAAAGATATAAATTTTTTCTTCCTTTTACTTTGCTCCAAGTTGACATTTCGGTTCTTAATCTTTTGCTCGTCTATGCATTTGATAGAAAAGTTCCCATAAATTGTATGAATGGCTTTGACAGCTTTGGGCTCGAAACGTAACTTTAAATCAACGATCTCCGGGAAAGTTTAACTTCCTGGAACTTGTTTCACTTAAGGCCAGACCTTCTACTTGGTGAATATTTCGATGAAATTTTACGTTTTAAAGATTTTTACATAGTGGAAAATGAATGAAAAGTTTTGAGTGTGGTTTTGAATTTTGCGATGTACATTTTAAGAAAAATACTGCCAAATTGATATTCATTTTTATGAAAATAAAAATAAGTTCAAATATGTTTCAGTAGTTTATAAAAACCAAGTAGACAAAATAAAAGAACTTTCTGTGATTGAAATAAAAATTGAGAAGATATGGAAAGAATTTCTTACAGAATGATAGAAAAATACCTTGGACAGAAAATTGGTAACTGAATGCAATATCACAGCTCTTATGGTGGAAGACAAAATCAATTTTCTATTGGTAACTTATAGTATCAACTTCACATCGGTGGAACAGTTCGGTTCCAAATAAATAATTCCTCGACGATCCCTCCATATACATAAAAGAAGTTTTCTTAGCTCTACGGAAGCAATGTGGTTTTGGTTAGGCCTGTTTAATCTTGTGACAGTATAGTTTGGTGTGGACAACATTCTCTTAACCAATCCACTTCTTATCTATACAGTTACAATTTTGTACAAATTAGAGTTCTCTCTTTAATGTTTAAGTAAACTTGTTGCAATGTACATCTGCTATGCTTCTTTTGCCGTTACTTAGTGGATTGGAAACCCATGCACTCATGATGTTGATTTCCTCTAGCTTAAGCAGGTGCGGTTTTTTTGTTTTTGTATTATACATATTAAGTCTTAGGGGATACACTATGCTACCATAAAACTGGAGAGAAATTTTACTTCAAGTTTTTAGAATACCTCTGTTTGAAAATTGTGCGGTATGCATAGAAAGAATTCGACAAGGAATCAGGCCAAAGATTTCATCAGAGCGATAAACTGAAGAACCCCTGTGTTATACTGGGCCTAATAGCGCAGTGAATCCAGCTGTCTCCACCAACCATAAACGAAAATTATATTTTAGCTAGATGTGATATGGGTCTGTTGTATCTTTACAAGGAGACATTTTTGGATACCAAACATATAACTAGTCTAATAAGGGATGCTGCTAGATAGTACTAAGCCCTATGTGTTTACAGGCGCCGAGTTTGTGATATCCACTATATTGAAAAAATGTTAAAATATGTTTGAGTAATGTACATACTTATTAGACACCATTGGTTTTTCGCAGATGATATAAGGCGAGATTCGATCTGCCACAAATGAATATAGTGTGAGGTTAATATTTCGTGAGTTCAACATGTAGCTACGATTTTCATATATAACGTTCTTGCATCCTGTGGTCTGATAAAATGTGAATTAAATGGAAACTGAGACCTAAACAACTATTATTAAATATTGTAAAAGGGATCGGGATAGGAGAGAGAGCTTCTGAGTTAGAGGTGTTCGGCAAATTAGATGTTGGAGTATGCCAAGGGATTCCATGGATTTTCTTGATCATATTTGTAGACTCCCCCGCCTACCCTAAATCAATCAGCTGTCATACTTCATCCCACTTATTTACCGAACATCCTATTCGCAGGCTTTATGACATCCAATAGCACCTGAATTGAATGGATAGAAGTTTTATTTCACGAGATGAGGTATCAGATTTAAGGTTTGATTTTTCACTAAAACAGCAGGATGTCAGACTCTGTCGAATGTCTCCGAAATATCTGATATAAAGCCCTACCCCCTCCCAATTGGATGGGTGCTCCGTTTAAATTTTTGTTAGGAATGTCAGCAAATCTTCAATTTAGCGGCCATCACAAACGAAGTGGTATCACATACGCTGCAGTCGTCATTAATTCCTAATCATCAAAATTTTAAACCTACGACTTATGACCGTATTTCAATTTGATTTCGTAGTATTATATTCTTTAAGTATTTCTCATTTTCTATTTGTAAGGTAGTCGAACTTTAGCAAATTTTGTTATTTGTTTAGCAGGTACAGCTACAGCTATTAAGGATGTTTAGTTAATGTAGTTAAATATTAATTTTTTCTTGGAAATTCCCTTGAGAATAGAGTTTTTACCGTTTTAGTCCTCAAGTTTTTCCCAGAAACTGTTGTCCAACAACAACGTAAAATTTTTAATTTTTTTACAATTTTATGCCGAAAATTCAATACAAAGGAATTGGATTGACGTGGGTCCTCCTAGTTCCGCAAAAATATTTGTGTGAGCACAAAATAAATTTAATTTTTGTTTTCTTAAAAATTTCTTGGAACAATTTTTCCTTAACGCCAAGACCCCAAAGGAAAATATTTTCTGAAATCTTCCGTTCTTAAGACTCGAGCTCACTTCGGTTTTATGATCTGAAAAATGTCAGAAAGTTCAAAATTTCGAAATAGTCGAAAATTAGGAATAGTGTTAATTCGAACAAAATTTTATGACATACACATGTCCATAATATTTTCATATTTAGATTTGTGTTGTGGCAGTGGTTATTAGGTCTTCATTCACCGCTGCCACCATGGACTATTGCAATTTCTTCATATCTAAAGCTCTTGAGTGGAGTTATTTTGGCGAACTCAATATTTTGCACAACGAGTGAAGAGCATTACTTCTGTTGGCGTTCAGATGTAGTACCCAAGAAGTTCAAATACCGAAGTCCGAAGAATATTTCACATTTGCAAAGAATGTGCTCTGCAGGTTACTATTCGTTTTCGCATAATCTCCGCATACTTGTTCTTAGGGAATTTGATGGTGTGCAGATGCTTATTCCGCCGGAAGTGATTGGTTGCTCTGTCAGTGAGCCTGTAATGCGCATCGTTCTATGCCTGTTCAAATGCCGTACTTTTAGGTAGTTCTCCTATAGAGTGGTTTTCTAGAAATACTTTTGTCTGGTCTGTAATCCTTATACTTTCCCTCTAGTGGAATTCATCTTACGTTGTCAGCCACTACACTAGTATAATCTTTCTTTGGCTGCCGTGGTGTCGATCACACAAAAAGATATCGAACACGTGAATTTTCGTGAATTTTTGTTCGTTTTTGACCAGCTGATCTAATTTGTTGTTGCCCAGTTTCATATCGGTTCAATCCAATAGTCGTCAATATTGTGGCATTACTAGCAGAAAGAATATAGACCCGTAATTCCTGTATCCTCTATTGATAATTTCTGCTTGAAAAATAATATTGTTTGCGCCGAGGTTGGCACACATATATATTGACTCTTGGCCTCTCATTTTATACTAGAGCTCAACCCCTTCGTGGAACATCCGTATACCATTTCAGAGATACTTTTTTAAACTCGGGGTTGTTTGACTCCCAATTTTTTGGCCTTTGGAAGAGTCTTGAATGGGATGTCAAAGCTGTATCTTGGTGTTAACTAAGTTGTCTGTTAATAGAATGCTAAGGTTGAGATCTTTTTCAACCTCCACCATTACTTCAGGATGAACTGTTTACTTAGATTTTTTATTTTCAGCGGTCAAAAGTGTGTAGGTTTTGAGCATTGTTTCTTTCAGTTTGAGCGGAGGTTGTAGTTTTAGTAATATCTCTAGAGCTGCATAGCCTCTACCTAGTAACTACTCATATACTGACAAATCTTTCTAGTTTATTGTATTGTACATGTGTTATTTTCTGTGCAGGTTTGCGAAACCATCCATATTGCATATGGGACGACTAGTCTAACTATTATATCTCCAAGTACACATCCAGTGGACTATTTTGAGCTTTTCTTGGTTTGGTGGATATGCTGATAAAAGGTGTTGCCTAATGCTCCCTCTATGGCTAAAAAACCGCCAACAACGATTTCTTTGGAACTTACACGTTTCTCTATTTTGGATACCAAACGATTGTATAGTAGTGTATAGATTGTTGAGTTACCTGGCTGATAAACGCAGTTTTTTGTGATTTATTTATGTTAAAGTGAACAGATTTATGCGAACTAATTTTACCATTTTCGCAATTAATTCGCAGATAGTTTTATGAATTATTTGAAAATGCATAAACGACGAATATACCTACATACATTAATAGATCTACAAAAAGCATACTCATCACAGAGCATAATTGAGGCCGAGACCGGATGGATAGCTTCAAACTTTGCAAAAAGGTGTATGTACCTAGGTATACATATATATACTATATATATATCCGAGGACCCATGATACTGTTTTAGGTTACCGAAGTTAGTATAAATGATAGAAAAAAAGGTAAAACATGGAGGAAGCTTTGTTATGCAACGCGAAATAATAAAGGAAAGGTGGTAAAGATGTGTTCCAGTTTCGTGAATGAACGAAATAAACTACTCTGCCAGAAAAATAAAAAACAAGGAAAATTTCACCAGAATACCTAGGTACAATAAAAAGGAGCAAGAAATTATTTGGACGGATAAGCATAATTTGTCAGGTTCAGTTATGTACAAATCTTGTGTTGAGGATTTTCCCTATTTTAGCTGTTTGGGAACCTTTCTGCTCTTGGTAGAATTCAATTTTCCATTATATGGCTGTGTGCACTTGAGAGTATTTATGTTTCCCCTCAAACTGATATAAACTGCAATTTGCTTTTGCTGAGTTTGTACTTCGTCTGAGTTATTAATATTACCTACGTGTGAAAGTGGGTGGAGTTATTTACAAGAGATTTGGCTTTGTTATTTTTGTTTTTTGTTTTTTAATTTCTTGTTTTGTGTAAATGGCTTTTTAACCTACTCGACAAAGCAGTGTCTCTTGAAGATTCAATGTAACTTTTGTTTCTATGCAAAAATTATAATATCAAAGGTTTCAGCTGGCACTACCCAGTAACTAAAAAAAAAACATATTTTAGGGCGTAAGTCTTCGATGGATTGGAAATTCTTACATTTACTTTGAAGATTCTCATTAACCGGACGAATAATTGCTTTTCATAACCTAGATGAAATCATAGCACTTATCTATATTGAGTTTCTTTGTACAAAATAGGTACGTAATTACGGCATTGCAAATTTGATTGGATGTCCATATGATAATATTTATAGTTTATTCACTTCAAGTTCATCAAAGACCGATTACCAAACAACTTAAAAATAATTATTAGAAATAACAATAATAACTAATAAAATGTACATGAATATAATAAAGTATAAAATAGATATAACAGTCAAAAAATAAGAACAAAAAAACGTGCTTAGCTAACTCTTGATTTAGGCTTTAGTCAAATTAAAATTAATGCGTTCGGAATTAGCGATATTAAAAAAGGCGAGTTATCGCAAATATCGACTTACCATATGAATACCTTAACTAGTGTTGCGATGAAGACATTAGAAAAAAATAAGATAACTAAAGGGCGAGGAGGAATTGAAATGCAAGTGTCGCCAGAAGTTGAGGGGAGTTAATAACGGCCTGTAAAATACCCAAAGCGAATACTACTCTGGAACAATTACGTATTTCATTTAGGGCGTATAAAAAAATAGAATAAGCATTTGCGAATATGATGGCAGAGCAATGGGATCGCTCAAGGGAAGGCAACGAAGAGTACCTAAACCTAAGGAATCTCCGTTGAACGACCTCAATCAAGAAGTATGCACCATGTAAAGGTGCCCAACGAGGACAAGCGTTCGCCAAAATAGGTCTGACAAAGGCACAGTAGTGAGAGATTTTGCGATATAATTATTGCCGAATTCCTTCCTTCTCACAAACCCTAAAGTAGCTTTAGCCTTGTTCACGATGGAATCAATATGATTCTCGAAAGAAAACCAAGAGTAAAAACGAATTCCCAAATCTATAGTTTTGTTAAGTCTAATCAATAAATTTCCATCTATAAAATAACTACAATGGGGGACACTTTTTTCTAGAAAAGTATACTATATAGTAACACACTTACTAATATTGAAAGTTAGAAGATTAGTGGAAATGGTTAAATCTGAATTTAGAAGAGCACAGTCATTTTTATCCGAAATTATATCAAAAGTTTGGCATCATCAGCATAACAGACTACTTCAGAATTAGTTAGGTTTGAGCCCACATCACTAACATTGTTCAAACCAACATTAAATAGCCACCTGAAAATTAAATCATTCAAAAGATTTTAATTCCAAGCATTTCTTATTATTGAAACTAGGTTGGGAACGAAACTACATATACCTACCTACAAGCTCGTCGATAAAGCAGTTTTTTAGTAGAGACAACAATCGACACATGATCGCTACATTCCACATTACAAAATCTCGACACGATCGACAGAATTCATCAAGCTTTTAATTGAAATTAAAATCTATATTATTAGCAAATTATTACTTAGCTTAAAAGGCATAAAGCATTTTAGTATTACCTAAAAATAATTTAGAAATGGCCATATTGTGTATGTATAGGTATATTCTATTAGTTCAGTTAATACGTTGTACGTACTAAGCATAGCTGCTAAGGTCAATGCACTCGTCTGACCTACGCACAGCTGTTAAGGTCAACGGACTTTCTGTTGCTACCTACGCACAGCTGCTAAGGTCAATGTACTTTGGTTGTTATGCGCAAGGTAAAATAATTTGTTGGTGCCGTGCGCAGTTCAGAGGCAATATAAGTCGCAGGCCAACTTGAATCTTTCTCTTTTAGTATCCAGCTTCTATAGAGTGCGCATCATTTTGGAATTCGACTTGGCTAGTGTAATCAAATATAATTATTAACAAATTAACTTTATCTTGGGTAACGACTGAGATAAAGATATTTATTCTGGGTCTCGACTGGAATAAATTCTACTAACATATTAACTTTATCTTGGGTAACGACTGAGATAAAGATATTTATTCTGGGTCTCGACTGGAATAAATTCTACTAACATAACAACTTTATCTTGGGTAACGACTGAGATAAAGATATTTATTCTGGGTCTCGACTGGAATAAATTCTACTAACATAATAACTTTATCTTGGGTAGCGACTGAGATAAAGATATTTATTCTGGGTCTCGACTGGAATAAAATTTACTAACCTAATAACTTTATCTTTGGTAGCGACTGAGATAAAGATATTTATTCTGGGTCTCGACTGGAATAAAACTTACTAACCTAATAACTTTATCTTGGGTAGCGACTGAGATAAAGATATTTATTCTGGGTCTCGACTGGAATAAATCTTACTAATAACAACTTTATCTTGGGTACCGACTGAGATAAAGAGATTTATTCTGGGTCTCGACTGGAATAAAATTTACTAACCTAATAACTTTATCTTGGGTAACGACTGAGATAAAGATATTTATTCTGGGTCTCGACTGGAATAAATTTTACTAACTCAACAACTTTATCTTGGGTACCGACTGAGATAAAGATAGTTATTCTGGGTAGCGACTAGAATAACATAGACTAACTCAAACCTTTATCTTGGGTCTCGACTGAGATAAAGATAGTTATTCCGGGTAGCGACTAGAATAACACTCACTAATCTCAAACCTTTATCTTGGGTCTCGACTGAGATAAAGATATTTATTCTGGGTACCGACTAGAATAAACACGACTAATACAACTTTGCTTTGGGTCTCGACCGAAGTAAAGGATCTTGTTCCGGGGAACGACTAGAACAAGATAATCACTAACTATTTGATTACCAACGCCATAAAGTCGATTCCATAGTTTTATACTGGTGAGTACATCTTTCATTAATCATATATTATATTTCATATTAATTAATATATTTATATACCTATATATATATACATATAGTGCCATTGGTCAAAGTAGCCACAACTTTGACAGTATTATATTGAAATTATTATTGTGTAGTGAGTAAGCGATTTTTTTGAATATATTGAAGTTTAGTTCTTAAGTGTGAAATTGAATTCTGTGAATTTTAGTTCTAGTTGTAGTGTTGTACTTAAGTTTTACGTGCGTACAATAAACCACTGGCTATAAAATATTCCCCGGCGTTATTATTTACAGTCCACATCCTTCTCTATATTTTTTCTTGAGTGTTCTCATTGGGCAGAACAAACATAATTAATGAATAATAACCGACCGAGAAGGCTACCTGGCGGAACGCCAGAGGTGTTTGTAAAATCAGCAGAAAAACTCTCCGAAAGAGAACGCATTGCTTTTGGTCTGACAAGTATGACTATAAGTATGTAACATATGCTTAGTGGAGTCGTTGTTAGATAGTACTTTTCGTAACATCGAATAATTAACTTACCACCACATGTCGTTTTACTCCCTCATATATAAAGGCGTGGCATTATTCTGAAAGCAATTTGATGAAAATCTTCAAGACCTTCGCGGTAGTTGTGATCAGTTTATTTTAGAATCTGATGCTAGACTTTCTTGGTTTTAGATATTAAGAGCTACATTTTCATATTATTTTGTTCGCCAAGGGGGCTTAAGAGAAGAAATAGTGCCCCATGGGGGAAAATTCTCAATATGTAATAAGTGGCTTTTGGGTGGTTTTTGTGTATTTATCAACAGTGAGATTTTTTTTTTCAAATCAAATTTGTAAAAATCGCAGCTTTCCTCTTGAATTAAGTAAAAGTAGAGCACCGAGCTAAACACCTTTTTTAAACCTTTAAAGCAGTACACTTGCCCCTCTTCGGATTTATCATTTATGTAAGCCTGTACTGAACTTTTAGTCTCATTAGCATGAACTACTAAACACAAGCAGAGTTTATTACGTGCAATCTGATTGATTACCATTCATGTTTTTTTTATATATTGTACTATATACATACAGATAAGAAGTTATTGTGTGTGTATTTCCAATCTATGTAGTTGAAAACCAAAGATCACTATTTTTATCTTTGACTTAATACATGAACTTTTTTTTTTGGTGCAAATCTTACGAATTATACCTTTGAACTATAAGCCATATCTTTTTTTATAAATTTGTAGCATAAGGTTTTAATACTCCAAAATTTTAGGCTGTGCTTTTATTTCATGGTTGTAAGTTAGTTAGTATTACATAAATTCAACAAGGGATGCTAATTACTAATTTGTTAAATTATGAGTTAGCATAAAACGTGAAAGTTTCAAACTGCGGGGCAGGGCAGAAGCCACAATGAAAATAAAACCTTCAACAAACCAGATTTGATAACTTTTCCAATTTTTTATCCTTGTGGTTCTTAGTCCCATAAGATCAGAAGGGGCAATCGGAAAGTACAGAAAGGCCACTGTTTCTGTTAACCACAAATAAGAGAAATATTAAGAGATAGAATTCTGTTTTACAATTTTGAAAATAGACCTCCCCGTGAAGTATTTTAAGTACTTTGCGAATTACAAATAATGCCAACTTTTTATACATATTAAGTATATCCAATTTCAAGGGAATAGAATTTTTTTTGCGCATTTTCTAATTGTATCAAGTATAAGAATGTGTGTATATGGGAATGAATTTTATTAACTATACAATTACTATACAATATTGTGAGTGTAACTCAATTGGTATGTTAATTATTTAATACATTTAGAAACTCAAAATACAGAATGCAGTCTAGCTCTTGAATATCTGCTTAATTTGTAAAGGTGCCAGTTGATAGAAATTAAGAAATTAAATTATTGTTTTTTTTTCAATCTTCTACAATTTTAAAACGAATATAAATAATTGAATGTTTTCCCCGGAAAGCATGAGAAAAGTCAAAATATAATGCATATAAGAGGAAACCTGGAAAAGTGCAAATAAATTAATCAGCAAAAGTGTTTTGCTTTGCTTCTACTACTTTCCTTCCTTTATTTTAATCTGTAGTCAGAATAACGGGTGGTCCGCACTCGTATTTTAGTGGCAGCAGTGGCATTTGAATCAATTACTCCAAAGAGACTGGTGCCTAAAACCAATGATATTTTTAGACTTGTTTTTATTTTTATTTTGTGTTTTTATTATGTTTTTCATTATTGTTCCGTTTTTATTGCTAGTTTATTAACTTTCTTGTATTATTACTGTCTTTAGTTGATGAAAGGAAAGATAGCGCTGCCACCAGTTGCAGTTAGACAGATATACTTACAAATTAGTGGTTATTCATAACACTGGTTTATTGGTACTTTAATTGCGGACACTGATTTTACTGCTAGTACTACGGCCACTGACTTCCCGTTATTAAGATTCTGTAACCGCTATGTATATGGACCTTAACCAAACATCAAATTATAAACAAAACAGGTAAATTTTCACCGATGATAAGAAACAGGCCTTAGAGCAGCATATTACATAATTATTATTTTCTATAGTCTGTCTATAATTGAGTGTCATAAATTAGCCTATGAAATGGCTATAAAAAGCAACAGTCCATTGGTAGAAATAGAACAGATATTAAGCTTCCAATAATAGCGACATGGCTAGTGTGATTTAATCTATATCCTTAACTTACAAGCTTTGTTTCCCAAAGTCGGAAAGCATGGCTGGTCTTTTTTGGGGAAGGAATGGAGATTTTAAACCTGAAAATGCCATTCTAAGTGTATTCCACAGGCTATGAATTTTCTCAGGGTTCCTTTTAAATATCATATATGTTGGCAGAAGCTGCAACAAGACGCGCGGGATTTAGTGAATTGAACGGATTGAACTTAGGCCACTACAAACACCATTGTCCACCTTTAAAGTTTATGAAACACTGTTCATAAATCTGCAAAAAAAACTTAGAATTGGCTCAAACTGTGAATTTTCGCATCATGCATATCATTCAGAAGGTAGGAGCCAAGGAATCTGTATTGCTATTATGTCACCTATTAGATAGATCGTCTATTAGCTCCATTCCGTACAGGTAACCCTTGAGAGAAGAATGCTCAGTAAGAATGGACAGAAGGGTAATTCTCAGAGTTGGCTTCTTGTTTAGTTCCAATACATTCTCTGTTAAGGTTGGGTCTTGTAGTACATACATACTACCCTCATTTCATTAAGATCATTCATTCAAAATTAACATATATACATACATATATACATACTACCCTCATTTAGAACATTCGAATAAACCCAAAAAACCCAACATAAAAAGTAATCACATATTACATGAAGCAATACCCAGAAAAGAAAATATAGATGAAATTATATTACTTCATCCACAGTGAAAACAAGAAAATTACTTCATAGCATGAACACATGTGGCATATTTGCAAATCGCTGCCGCTACCTTTTTGTCGGCACATGATGTAATAAAAACATTTCACCGCTTTGCATGAAGTTACGTATTCAGCGATATTGAATGTTGATTGCACTAAATGGCAATAAAATAAGGGTCATCAATTCTTGCGAACAATTTACGTTATAGTTGCATCACATAGAATTTCGCTTCACGATATTTTGTAATATGTCGTCATGAAATACATATTTCGACGACCTTAGAATTTATGATAGGTAAGTAGGAAGTTAAGAGATCGATTACATTTTTGAATAAAGCAGAACAGTTTTGCTTGAGACTGGAAGAAGTTAGTTTTCACTCTACTCTCCCATCTCTAAAGTCGGCAGTTCAAGATATTCTTGAACGCCTTATCAATTTGGTAACCTCAGCTGGCCATTGGCTTAGCTTCCAAATATATTCCAGCTGTTCCAGAGCAGTATCCAGTGCTAAGAAGACGTCCTCACCTGATTATCGAGAAAAGTAAAGATAATCATTACATGGCGACCCTGCCTCCGACGAATCAATTGACGAAGGAGAATTTTGGAACCCTGTCTACCGAGTTACAAGAAGTATTAAGAGAGGACCCAAGAGCTGGACCCAGGCCGATATCGATAGAAGAATACCGAAAGAGGAAGCTGAATCAACCCCAACACCACCAAGAAGAAAAGTGCCAGCCACCTAAGAAGAAAAAAAAGAAGAGGGCCGGAAAGCTTGTGAAACTTCGAAGAGAAATTGCAGAACTACACAGGCTAACAACGCTAGCAACTACGAAGAAGGAGAAAAATTCATTCTTGGACGACATCGGGCTAAAAAGACAACAATTTTGGAGAACCAAAGACAAAACATCCCCCAGGCTGAAGTAGAATTATATGTAAGAGAATGGGAGGAAAGGAGTCCAAAAATAAAGAAGCCACCGCAAATCAAGACGCAGCAGCATCGTCATCAGGAAACTCTTTTCTAACGGCTGAAATTTATATAGATCACGCGACCGACATAAAAATCCTATTAGGAATTATCATAGCATTATTTTTAGCGATATTATTGTATAGACATATTAGAAATAAGTACATAAGTAGAGTAAAGAAGGAAGCTAATAAATTAGTCATAACAGCTTAAGAATTAATACTAATGTGAAATATATTGAATTCATTTTAAATAAAGAAAAATTTTAAATTAAAAGAATGGCTTTGATAAATAAGAATGCAGAACCTAAAGAATGTGATCAAAAAATTAGAAAAGATCATTGAAAATTTTAAAAAGAGTAAAAATAGAATCTATTCAGCTGGATACATACTAGCGAAAGGGAATGAAATAAATGATTTAAAGGCAAAATTTGTAGAAGAATACAATAAGTTACAGCGTGAAGAAAAAGAAATTTGCAAGAAGCTGATAGAAAAATACAAAACCTTATGTGAGGAACTGAATAGGATAATAGACATTAAAACCAAACAGATACGAGAGATACTGGAAAAATCAATTGAAGAAGAAGAATCATCTGTAGATTCAGATTTAGAAGAAGAAAGTAGAGATCATAACAGGATGGCAACTTTTGATATAGCAAGCGTCACTAAAATAGTGCCGATCTTTGACGGAGACTCGCAACAACTAAACAATTTTATCAACTTGACAGAGTATCTCCACGATGAATTAAAAGCATCAGAGGATAAAGAGAAACTGGTAAAATTCCTGATAAAAACAAGATTATCAGAAAGAGCTCGTAACAGAATAGTTAACGAAGCTGATCCCATAAATTTCAAATCTTTTAAGGAAATACTATTGAAAACTTTCAAACCTCACAAAAATGCATTGAAAATCCAAAATGATTTGTCTAAGGTACGACAAGGAGATAGAACTTTGCAGAGCTACGTTGCAGAGATTGATACTCTAATTGCAGATTTGAATAATATTCAAATAACAGAACAAGGTGAGCAGAATAAAGAAATCATTACAAAAATGAATGATAGAATTGCCTTGAATTCTTTTAAATCAGGATTGAGAAATTCAATCAAATATACAATATTTGCAAACAGACCTGCAACATATGCTGATGCTATTGATCTTGCCCAAGAGATAGATTCAGAGCAAGCCAAGTCTGAAGAGAACAGAATTTACAAATTCCAAGCACATGCTCGCAGATCTGGACAATCATATTCAAGAGGCTTTCATAGAAACCATAACCAACAATCATATAGAAACTACAACAATCAATTTCAACAGAACAGATTTAACACTAACAGAAACACATTTTTCAATAACAATACTAGAACCAACTTTGCACAAAATAACTTCAGAAACAATGGAAATCCTTCTCAAAGACAATTCAATAATACGAACAGAGGAAACATCAGATATCAAAACAGACAACCACGACAAATTAATTTGTTGGAGTCGGAAAACTACGGGATCGTCCCCGGAGAACACCTATCGAGGGACGAGAAATATCAAGAGCAAATCGAAAATTAATTAAAATACATTTCATAGATGTTGGCAAGCTAACGAACTATATAGCATTACACAGTACCAATAAAGCTTCTGCCACATCATGGTTTATAGACACTGGTGCAGACATCTCGATCATTAAGGTGAACTGCATAGATGTGAACTTAATAAACAAAAGTGAAATTTGCAAAATAAGAGGTGTGACAAAAGGTGAAAGTGAAACGTTAGGAACAATAATTTTACAATTTGATGCAGAAGGTGAAAGACTTAAACATAAAGTACATATTGTAAGTGAAAATTTTCCAATAGCGACAGATGGACTATTAGGGAAAGACTTTTTTATAAAATATAGATGTAAAATAGATTATGACACTTTCATATTAACAATTTGTACAGAGCTTAATGATATTAATCTACCTATAATAACCCAAATTCCAGAAGAAGAATCCATTAACATACCTGCTAGATCTCAGATAATACAGCCAATAAACATAGAAGTAAGTGAAGATAGTATAGTACTAAGTAATGAAATCAAAGAAGGGCTACACGTAGCGAACACAATAATACCAGCAAAAGGTATAAAACATGTGAAATTTATAAATGTAACTGAAGATGACATTTGCATAAAAAATCCGCAGTTGGAAGTTGTTCCTTTAGCAAACTATAGATTTGTAGAGAAATTGACCAGACATAAAGTCGAAGAAAAAGAGAGATTTGAACAACTAAAAAAGGAATTAAATGTGCAAAATTTAGATGAGAAAGCAAAAGATACGCTATATCAACTATGCAAGGATTACACAGATATCTTTTACCTGACGAATGACAAACTAACAGTGAATAATTTTTACCAGCAGCATATATCGACACATGACAACTCTCCTGTATACATTAAAAACTATAGACTGCCACAAACGCAGCTAGAAGAAATAAATAGGCAAGTAGACAAGCTACTAGACGAAGAAATAATTGAACATTCAAGGAGCCCATACAATTCACCCTTATTGGTAGTGCCCAAAAAGGATAACAAAGGTGATAAGAAATGGAGAATGGTTGTTGACTTCCGTCAACTCAACAAAAAGATTACGGATGACAAATTTCCTCTAACCAGATTAGAAGATATTTTGGACAACCTAGGAAAAGCTAGATATTTTTCAACTTTGGACCTTACAAGCTCATTTCATCAGATTGAACTGGATGAAGAATCACGACCGCTCACAGCCTTTTCAACAAATAAAGGACATTTTCAATTTAAACGACTACCTTTTGGCTTAAAGATATCAACCAACAGTTTTCAGCGTATGCTATCAATAGCACTCGCAGGATTGGATGCAGAAACATTCTTATATGTTGATGATATAATCACCTATGGAAACAACATACAACATCATAACAGAAATTTGGTGAAAACATTCGAGCGCCTAAGAGAATATAATTTGAAACTGAATCCACAAAAATGCAATTTCTTACAAACAGAAGTAGTTTACTTGGGACACCTTATAACTAGTGAAGGTATACAAACAGACCCAAAGAAATATGATAGCATAGTGAACTATCCAAGACCAACGAACGCCGATGAAGCTCGAAGATTCACAGCATTCTGTAATTACTACAGAAGATTCATCGCAAACTTCGCTAAAATTGCAAAACCACTCAATCAGCTAACAAAGAAAAATACACCATTCATATGGTCGGAGCAATGTGAAAAAGCATTTCAAACATTGAAACAGAGACTGATAAGTCCCCCAGTTCTCCAATACCCAAACTTTGACGAACCATTTATCCTAACTACAGATGCTTCTGATTCAGCATTAGGAGCAGTACTATCACAAGGAGAAATTGGAAAAGATCTACCAATTTCATATGCAAGCAGATCTTTGAACAAACATGAATTAAACAAACCAATAATAATCAAAGAATTGCTAGGAATTTACTGGGCTATAACTCATTTCAGACCGTACTTATATGGTCGCAAATTCATAGTAGTCACAGATCATCGTCCACTTGTCAGCCTATTTACTCACAAAAATCCATCATCAAAGATGACAAGAATTAGAATGGAATTGTCGGAATACAACTTCGAAATAATTTATAAAAAGGGAGCATTAAACACGAATGCAGACGCGCTTTCTAGAATAAAAATGAGCTCAGAATTATTAAAAGAAATGATACCTAAGGAGATAAATAAAATAGAGAAAATATATAGCATGAAATCACGTGATAAAAATAAGAGCACGGAAGAATTGTCAGGCCAACTATTCATCCATCAATGTGCTTCTATTTCAGAAACAAGATCGATTAAAAAATTGAAATTTATAAATATAAAAGAGGATATCCCACAAAGAAAATATAACAAGAAGAAGAATATATTCATAAAGAAGAAAGAAGTTGCAATCGAGTACAGTAATAAACCATGCCTTAGATTAGGTTTTATCTTGGAGACACTGTCACTCTCTATGATTAGCAACAGAATACAGAAGTTAGCTCTATCAACGAAAGATAACATATTTGAAAGCGTGAACATAACAATATTTAAAGAAGAATTTAATAAGATACAAAGGAAATTAATTAAGGAAAGAAACAATTGTATAAGGATAATTTTATATGAGCCTCCCAAAAGTATAACAGACAAAGAGAAGCAACTGGAGATAATCAAAGAATTTCATGACACACCACACACTGGTGGACACACAGGAATAAAGAGAACTATCAACAAAATCAAGCAACGATACTGCTGGAAGAATTTGAACAAAATGGTAAAATCATATGTAAATAATTGTGAAGAATGCAAATTAAACAAAATTGTAAGACATACTAAGGAGCATTTAACAATTACTGATACTCCCAGTACTAGTTTTGAAACCTTAGAACTAGACACTGTAGGACCATTAAGGCAGAGTAAGTACTACAGGTACATACTAACATGCCAATGCCAATTGACGAAATACGTTGAAGCTTTCCCAATGGAAAACAAGGAAGCAAAAACAATCGCGAAAATATTAATTGAAAAGATCATTTTGAAATATGGTACATTCAAAAAGATTAGAACAGACAAGGGAACTGAATTTGTGAATTCTATATTCAGAGAAATATGCAAAATTTTTCATATAGAACATGTTACATCAACCCCATTTCACCATGAAACCATGGGTGCAATTGAAAGAAACCATAGAGTATTGAATGAATATCTACTCTCTATATGCAAAAATGATCAATGGGACGAATGGTTACCCTATTTTACATTCTCATATAACATAACACCGCACTCGGAAACTAATTTAACACCATTTGAACTAGTATATGGAAAAATCGCGACATTGCCAAATATAGAAAAGCGAGACATAAGCCCAATATATAACATTGAGGACTATGCCAAAGAGGTCAAATATAGAATACAACAAACTCAAGACCTTGCAAAATCAATACTTGAAATTACGAAGAGAAAAAGAAAATCAAGCCATGACAAAAAAGTAAAACCGTTAAATATTAAAGTAGGAGATAAAGTTAAGATTAGAGTAGGAAATAAGAGAAAATCTGAACCACCATACAAAGGACCATACATGGTTGTAGAAACAAACAATGTAAATAGTAAAATTGATATTAATGGAGAAATTAAGGAAATACATAATAATAGACTAGATAAATACTAATGTAATAAACTAGATAAATATTAATGTAATAAACCAGATAAATATTAATGTAGCAGACTAGATAAATATTTAATACCAATTAGCTCTAATAATCACTTATGTATCAATATAAGAAATAAAAAATAAAACGATGACATCACAGTAAGATAAATCAAAATAAATTATAAGATGCAATTATAACGCAAGTCAAAAAAAAATTTTTATTTTATGAAACAAAATTTTTTTTTTTTCCTTATAAAGGGAGGGATGTAGTACATACATACTACCCTCATTTCATTAAGATCATTCATTCAAAATTAACATATATACATACATATATACATACTACCCTCATTTAGAACATTCGAATAAACCCAAAAAACCCAACATAAAAAGTAATCACATATTACATGAAGCAATACCCAGAAAAGAAAATATAGATGAAATTATATTACTTCATCCACAGTGAAAACAAGAAAATTACTTCATAGCATGAACACATGTGGCATATGTGCAAATCGCTGCCGCTACCTTTTTGTCGGCACATGATGTAATAAAAACATTTCACCGCTTTGCATGAAGTTACGTATTCAGCGATATTGAATGTTGATTGCACTAAATGGCAATAAAATAAGGGTCATCAATTCTTGCGAACAATTTACGTTATAGTTGCATCACATAGAATTTCGCTTCACGATATTTTGTAATATGTCGTCATGAAATACATATTTCGACGACCTTAGAATTTATGATAGGTAAGTAGGAAGTTAAGAGATCGATTGTATATAAAGCCATACATTTTTGAATAAAGCAGAACAGTTTTGCTTGAGACTGGAAGAAGTTAGTTTTCACTCTACTCTCCCATCTCTAAAGTCGGCAGTTCAAGATATTCTTGAACGCCTTATCAATTTGGTAACCTCAGCTGGCCATTGGCTTAGCTTCCAAATATATTCCAGCTGTTCCAGAGCAGTATCCAGTGCTAAGAAGACGTCCTCACCTGATTATCGAGAAAAGTAAAGATAATCATTACAGTCTCGTTCACAGGTCTTTCGTTATTCCACCCGTAGAGTCATCTAACCAAATATGACTGTGTTGGGAGTCGGGCCAAGCAAAAATATTAAAGGTAAGGAGTTTTGATACAATATCGACTGTGGATGAGGGTGAAGCATCTGAAACGGCTGCAAGACAAACAAGATCGTCCACTTTTTTGTACCGACTTGAAGCTCTGTTCATGGAATAGTTCTACACTTTTTAAAGCACAGGTTCCTTCGGCTGCAGAAACAAGTAATTCTACTTATATATGACAACCATGAGTAGTCTATTTTATTGGCAGTTTTGGCTTACTTAAGTAAAAGAAAATGTAGTGAAAGTCTTAAATAATCCCGGTACATTCAGATAATAATGTATACTTACTTGGATTTTGTGAATTGAGTTATTTGGACCTTTTAAGGTAGTCTGTATAAGCTGATGTTGTGAATGCTATGAAATCCAGGAAAGCCCATCCATGGAACCACATGGACAATGTATAATGTGATAAAATACAATCAGCTGGCGTTAGAAAAGGTTATCATACCATCAAACTTAATTTCAGATTTTAAAAAGACAAGGATATTCTCACCCACAAACATGATTTTTCCGATATCGAATTTTCACCGAACTCATTAGCTGATAGACTGGAGCCAATCAATTTTGGACAAGCCAGACCTAAGCATAAGTTTAAATCGTTATTCATTTATTTATGCCTTCTTACCCTGACCAGTAGAGAAAGCCATGAGCTGATTATGTATGGAAATGAGGCTTAGAAGGTACAAAAACGCGCTTCTTGCAAAAGTTGAGTAGCGTCGAGAGCTCCATAAAAATTTCGAAATGCCAGAAAATCATTACTCCACCCTTCAAGTCGCTAGTCATAGGACGTCAAAATAAAACAAAATTGGGTTTTTTTTTTACGATTTTCCCGCCAGAATGCCTGATAACTGTTACATTTTCTTGCAAAACTTGGAAGTGTCAGAAAGTTTCCTTCCCACATATGTTCCTACATACATTCAATCGTTCCTGAGATAAGCCAGTTTTTATGATTCATTAATTCGTTCTTTCCTGGTTTCGCATACGATGGAAAGCTTAGACTGTTTACTATCATCTAAGCTGAAAATCACTCGCATTGGTTGCAAACCATGGAAGTTACGGGGTGTTGGGGGAAAAGTACCTAAAATCACAAATCCTGCCATAACTCTGCTCTTCACCACCCCCTACCGACCACTACCATACTATCATAAACTTGTTTGTTTCTAACACTGCAACCTATCTTCTGTTTCAGTTATGATCACCAAATAATAATTACCCTGTCTTTAGGAACTTTTAATAATTTCACTCCTGATTTTTTACGACTATTGGAAAATAGTTTACGTTTAAAAATGAGTATTTCGGTTATGAAAAAGGTAATAGCATATTTTACTGTTTTGTACCGCTTCGGGTAGATATAATCCGAGTGGTAAATTTAATAGAACACTTTTAAAATATCATGAGGAAGCCATAAAAATAATTTCTGTAAGCCAACAAAAGAAAATTCCGGGTATTTTTACAAGTAAAGAAATAAAGCAAAAAAATTGCCTATAAATAGGCTAATTCAATTTTATGAAAAGTCGTGTCTCCTCCTTAAATAAATCTTAATTGATAATATTAATTAGAACAAAAAAAAAATCTAATTATTTGTAATAATTTTCTTTTCAGATAATTTCATAATAAAGTCATCAGCACATCAAATTCGGAAAATATGGCTGCCATCACCGAAAATCTTTCGGATCGACAGCACGAATAAGCACGAAAAATAACAATGACGTGCTGCGACGCCGCATGAGATTCTTCAAGAGAACATTGCCATTTTGACAGTTGTTGTGGAATGTGGTGCCTCTTAGAATATAGTTCTCTCTATATTCTAAGATATGAGTGATGAAATTTTATGACAGGAAAGTTGTGCTAACCTCTTTGTTTAAGTAGATCTGTACTTATTTAAAAAAATTGTTATCGCGTTTTGTTTAAAAAAATTATCCACGGAATTATATATACGGACAAATAGTGAAGTGCCCAGGTGAACAGATTTGTAGTGTTCAAATAGTGATCGTAGGTAATTTTTGTGAAAAAGTGAAAAGGAAATAGTTCCAATAGTTAAGTGCTTTGTGTTAAGTGTCCTGCACAGGATGAGAAGAGATGATTTCCCCAATGGAAAATCCTCTCATATGGTAAGTTCTTTAAATTTTATTATATTGAGCTAGGATTATTATGTATGATTTCTCCTTTAAGATTTTGCAGAGTGATATCAATACACTTTGTTTTTGCATATTCTAATTGAAACTTTTCTATTAGGGTGAATTACGTAGATCTAGCATTAACTCAATTATTTAACTAGCTAATATTGTATATCGTATTTCTGTTAAGAAGAGAGAGACTTGTTATAAAAAACTTGCCGAGTGCACGTAGGTAAGGTTTCTGGTAAATTCGAAGGCAACCTACTTTAGGTCTTTGTTATGATTAACTGCTGGACCCGAGGCACTTGTTTTACAATAGAATTGAACTCACTTTGTCTTTTAATGTGAAATCTTTACACGAATTTGGTTATGAATTAATTAAGCGTCTTTCGTTATACTTTACTAGGAGGAAGATTGACTCCTAAGCTTACATGACACATCTTAGCATGTATCTACCTCTTGATCTGCTCCAGGGGTTGGATTCCACAACTATGAGTTTTCTCATGTACACAAATTTTGTCTACACCACCTTGTTCCGATTCCGCGAATATGGAAACGAGTTTTTGTGTCAAAATTGTGTACACTTTAATTATATATTTTCTCACGGCCATTTTGGTCGTGAATTTGAAATTGGCAGTTGGGAGTTTTTGTCAAGCGGTATTTTAAATTTTTTTACCTTTCTCTAAGCCGTACTCGCCTTAATACTAGTGAATTCATGTAACTCATTTTTTATAACTAAACTTAACTTCTTCTAAAAGACTATTTTCTCGCTCAAATAGCATTCAGCACAGAAATATTTTCATTCAGCTCTATAACTGCACGCTTGAAGTTCAAAAGTGTACACTTTCCCTCACGTTGAGTTTTTTTTTTAATTCGTGTACACTGGCAAATTATTCACAGTTGCGGTATCCAGCTCCAGGAAGTCTAAATTCTAGGATATATTTTTATAAGAATTTCGCTTAGTACATAGAAAGTGTCTATTAGACGTCTAATATTTTATGTCACATAGAAATGGCCATTTTACTTTAAATTTTACTCAGCAATTCGCGGATACTTTAGTTATTCCTGGATTCAGCTTACATAATACACAAAATACATCACAACTTTGTCTACTTATACTTAGTTCTTTAATAATTCCATTCTGGCTATAAATCTTAATAGTTCTTCCTTTAATATTTACTCTTCCCCCAAAGAACTTAACTCGCTTTTTTTCAGATTTAGACAAAGTCAGTGCTCGTTTGGAGTAATGCCAATTCTTGTTGGGAACTTCGTTCCCAATATCGTCTTTGGTGGTAAAAAACTGTGGCATCTTGAAAGCCGGCTTATCGCAGGGCACTGATTTCTTGAATATCGCTACTAAGTAGGGCAGCGGGCTGCGGTGTTTTGAAAGACTTCTTAATGTAGGAAGCTCCTTGAGAATAGCTGAGCAGAGATATCTTGAAAGCCTGTTTGATGCAGGGAGTTAACATTTTGAATGGTCGCTGCAACGTGGACAGCGATGTGTCCTGGATGCCTGGCTGCTGGTCGACCAAGCATTTAATTAGTAGCCAGGTTACAGGTGATCAACTTCTGGACCTCCAAAAAGTGCAGTGGCACCAAGTCTGCTGAAGGGAAACTGCTTGCTGTTGGCAAAGTGACCTCTCAGGGTGAGGCTGTCCCTATGACTGTCTATGACTGAACGTACGCTGGGATCAACCCGACCCTACATTGTCTAGTTGGTTGCTTCAGAAGGAATAACAAGGCTGAGTTTGTCTGCAGAGTTTGTTTCTAGAAGTCTGGCCCTAGTCAACGCCATGTCAATTTGGTGGGCTTAGTAACGGCAGCCTTGATGCTGGAGCATCGAGAAGGCATCTTCTACTTCCGCAGCGCATCGTCAGCCCATTATGGCAAACCTGAGCAAACGTGTATTCTTAAAAAAAAAATTATCTTGGGGGTCATAAAAATAAAACGCCGGCTCTTCAGTTATGAAGTCCTCTCGGGGATTTTTCTATATTTAACGTGGTGTTGTTTCTTGGGCCTGATTACTATATTTTTATTATTTTTATTTGTAATATGGCTGAATTGTCGGTTGACTTCAGAGTAATAAATTGTGTTCTTTTTGTTCTGTTTATTCTAAAGTCAAGGCCTAACTAGCCCAACTTTCTTCCGGTCAGCAAAGTTTTACTAGACGCGAATTTCGAATGATTTGACAAGCTTTATGGACTGCACAGCACTTCCGAAAAAAGCGGCGACGTTTGCATCTATATAGCTAATACAACGCATTCTCAATTAAACGACAATTTACTCGGGAAATTGTGGTTGGTCACTGTTGGGGTATCAGATATCAATCTCACCATCTGATTCAATTATTCTGGCTTTAGTTGTTTGTAGGCGTATGTAAACTTTTATCGATAATTATTTTACTGTCATCTTGGATACTTTGGAGAGGCTGATGAGCTAATATACTCTCATCTTTTTATTATTATTATTTTCCGACTCATGTCATGTCGTTGTTAGTTGCTAGATATATTTTATCGGATTTTCATAAAACACTGTTGTTCTGACATTTTGAAGGCGAACTCTTTCATTCGCTATTAATCTCAAATTTTTGAATACTTCTTAACACTGTTAACGCTGTCAGTTACCAACGAAAAATGTCGGATTAGAACCTATTTCATATCTGTCGTCATTGGTTGTAATTCTGCCCCCCTGTTTAGTTCTTTTCTGCCCCAGCCTGTACGTATTCACAATTAGTAATTTTTTTAAATCATATAGACAGGACTTGCAGATTTGAAAACGAGTTTTCGTTAGTTCGTTAAATTCTGTGCAATTTTGTTCCACATGTTTTTGACAGTTGAATACTTGCCCACGAACAGTGTAATCATCTTCTATGCTGCACTTTTTATCTATACTTCCTTCCATCATCCGTCATTTAAGTCTAATAAATTTAATTTGCAATATTAGTAGCTCCGAGAGACCTACGAGCGATATGTTTCAAAGGGTTTTATGATAATTGCTCGAATATTATTTTGGCGAGAGGATGCGTGTTATTATACGAAGCCAATCTTAAGCCAAGTGAGGGTGGAAAAGAGAAGCAGTCACTGCAACGATTTTGATCTCTAATATTTACATCGGAAGGTTTGTCGAAGATGTATAAAAAATAGGATCTTCGGGCAGTTATTGTTCATAAAGAAAAATTTGTAAGACTCGAGCCTTCCATTTATTTAACTTATTGTGATTGTTTCAGGACCAATGTCTTTTGCAAAAGCTGTGTGAACGACGAGGTTCTTGAGAACGTTCAAGATCTATTGTACGAATGCTCCAACTTTACCAAACGAAGCAGACATACGCATACTTTTTTAGTGAATTGAGGGAAAAAGCAGACAAGGAGTAGAAGTACCTAGTGAGGTTCAATATCTTTTGTGGCTAAGTTAGACGATCATTTCCAGGTAAGGTCCCGATGAAGTGGCATTAGAACTGATAATTGCCGTTCCAATCGTTAGTGAACCTAGCTATTTCGATAGTTACCACTCTATCCTAACAGAACCCAGTTTTACTCAATTGGCTATTAATTCAACAAAATGCGAGATCTCAGATTTCTATATAAGGGTTGTCGAATAGGCGTGTACACAATGTCATTTTTCGTAGTTTACGAACTTGTCAAGGTTTTTTTAAAGATTGCATACCTATATCGGAGAATATCTTGCGTGTTTGTAGTATGTTCATTGCTCTCATTTTGGAGCATTATATTTTGTGTAAGAAAATCTGAAATTTTTATTTAGACAGCCATATTTCTTGGTGGCAGAGGGATAGTTGGAAAGACCATGAAGCTCTGCATACAATGAGCTTTTAACTGTGACAGTACGTTCCGTAGTTTTTAAGATACAGGTTGTTATGTGAAAATCTAGATTTTTTTTCTTATTTGCTCTGTAACTCCCGAACGGTTGATGTGAACCCCCCTGCCATTCAATTTTTTGTTCGTCTAGGTGTCTAGTATGCACACATTTCGTTTGATCAAGTTTCGAAAATACACAATGTATATCCGCGATAGCTTCAAGGCTAGGATGTACATTTTGTTTGTTTTCTCTAAATACCTCTACGAATGTCCTCAAAAAGCGATCAAACTGATCCGGATCCCGCTATACCGGTAGCGGTAGCAGAAAGGCTTTAAAAATAGGGGACTTACAAAGGGCATCAAAAGAATTATATATGGGGTAGATAAGGTTAGATGCCAAGGCCTAAAAGCTTATCCCGTTTCATATTGAAGATCACAGGAGTTACCAGGAATACAATTAATTTTGTTAGCTATTACTGGACTTATCACTGGAAACTGTTTCTGTGCTATTTTTTTCATGGTAAACTATGATGTTAGCATATATGTCATCAATCTAATCGAAAAAAATTTTTGGACGAACGCCTCAGATAGGTAGCATGGAAAAATTGTGCACATATGCGTTAGTTGGCAACCCTTTACTTAGAAAACTTTGCATATAGTAAAAAAAAAGAAGAAATCAACATCTAGGTTGATGTTGCATTCCATTAAAATATCATTCATATAAACGATAAAAATTACAAGCATCAGTATGGATGATGGATAAAGAAGATTTTTTTAAGAAGTTGTATTTTTATCGATTCTAAATCAAATTCATAAATACAAGAAGAAAAAACAACCGGCAAGCGGAAGGTCCCGGTTTCAAACCCCGGACTAGGCGGTTGTTTTTTCTTCTTATATTTATGACTTTGATTTAGAATCGCTAAAAATACAAGTTCTTAAAAAATTCGTCTTTATCCATCATTGACTGATTCTAACAAGTGTAGGTTCGATTCCCGTCTGGAAAAAAATAAATCAGTATGGATCCCTGAGGCACGTCAAATAATAACCGTAATATGGTAGAAGTATTCCTTATTTGTCCAGGTGAAGTCTTTTAGCTATTTTAGGTAAGAAAACAGTTAACTGGTACGGTGCAAATTTGTGTTTAAAAAAAATGGTTGGCATTATGAACGCTGTCAAAACACCGAAGTGCAGAAGAAAGCAATTATGAAGCCATATTTTACTTTACAACATCCAAACACTTGGAATCAAATATGAAACTACCTTTCTTCTTTTCACATTCTTCCTTCATTTCTTTCCCTTCCCTCCCATTTTCTTCCTGAATTTTCTCATATATTTTTTTAAAGGGATGGATGCTTGAATCCAGAGATTGTTCCAGTAGGCTTAACTGGTCCCAAAACCACGATCCTACTAGAATTTATTTCCATCTCAAAATGTCATATAGATATGATTAAGGAAGATATGTAGTTATCACCAACTATCAGAATCTGTTAGTAGTTGCGGCTTCCATTTGAATAGTTATTCTCCATGATCTTCTTGATCTTCAGATGAGACGTCTTAGTTACTTCAATCGAGTGATTTCTCGAGAATGTTGTTATCTTTCAATTTGATTTCATCTTTGATTTTATTCTATCTATTTATTTACAAAAGTCCGCAAACAGCGGGTTATTAATTGAGTGTCCTTCCACGTTTTTATTAGTCATCTCGCAAAGTTTGTTGGAGAATATTAAAGTTTATTTTAGATAAGAGTTGAGGAGCATATATGGCACCTATTATGATTTGGAACATGAAGACTATTTTAGTTATCACACTTCATTTAGTGAGCGTAGGTAGCTAAAGAGGATTTCTGCTCAAATTGATGTGAGGATTATCTCATGGCAGTTCTTTAGGTGCGAGGCGAATAAATCTCCTCTTCCAAGCGTCTTAGATGTATGTTGTAAAAGGACACAAATTGGAAATACCATGCTCAAGAACATATCGCACAAAAGCTAGATAGAAAGTTCTTAAGGTGAACGGATCATCGAAATTGGGAGCACATTTTCTTACATAACCTAAAGTGGTATTCTTAATATTTTTTGATTTTTTTTTATATATTATTAAGCTAAACTCATGGGATACCCTATGATGCAAAGCACAGCATGGCAGGAAGGAGATAGGGAAATGATTATGGGCTATGAGGACAGTGGCGGATGTGCCGATGTATGTCGCCCTTAAGCTTCCGCAGATTGTATGCCGGAGGAAAAACAGAAGATGGTAAGCTGTTCCACATTCGCACTGTTCGGGATAAAAAAGTATCACGGAATTTTACTGTACGGCCGAAAGTAATTGGAAGGGTTAAAGGATGTACGCGGTTTGCAGCGCAAATATTGCGTGCAGGAATCATTCTACAAGGGATTAGACTAGATATTTCATCAGAACATTGACCATGCATATAAGCATAAAGGAGCGAAAGGCATCCAACATTGCGGCGGTGCTCGAGTGAGTCGATATGACAAGTTATTGCCAAATCGCCAATGAGCTAGAAGGCTCTCTTTTGGACAATATCCAATGAAGCTAAGGCTGTGCGACCAGTTAATATGTGGTAAAAATCTTAGTTTGCTGACTAAAAGTATACAAAGGTCTCTAACTAAATTGTTTTGGCTTTATACTTGTCGATATGTCAATACATAAAATCTTTACTACACCAAATGAAGAAACTGTCAATATTTAATTGGCAAGCGTAACAATTAATAGAGCTTTCCACCGTCTTAAAAACTTTAATATCGTCAGCATATATCGGCTGGTACATCGATAATATATAAGATGAATACCAGAGGCCTAAGATGGCTGCCTTTAGGAACATCGCATGGTACTAGTATTTCACACGAAACAGCTGACCTAAATAGAACTTGCTAAATCCTATTTGATAAGTAAATTAAAAAATTAAAAATATAAAAAATTCGTGAACATCAAGCTTGAGGAGCGAAGGGTTGTCAGAAATTTTATCGAAAGCGCCTTGCTGAAGTTAGTAAATATGCAGTCAACTTGGTTTCCATTTAGCTGCGAGGTAAACGGATGTAAATGGAAGTTGATCACATCTACACAAAATCATGTTGCTTTATAATTAAAACATGTTTGTAATGAAACTTTATAATAGCGGAAAGCTAGGCATTAGATATCTTTTCTACATTTTTTGCTCTATACGATTAATGTAAAATAACTTCCATGGTAATGGGGAGCTACCTATCCGCAGAGATCGGTTAAATAAAGTCAAGATTTTCCCCGCAATATCTTCTTACAACGACAGAAGGAACCCCCTCAGGACTAGTATTGAACTTAGAATTGAGATCGAAAGATCACTAAAGAGAAGCAACACTCCTGAACAAGGCAAGAACAGAACTAAAATAGGATTTATCAATTTCGTCACTACGTTGAGTAAAGCTAGTATTGAAAAATTCAGCAAAAAGGTTGCAGATAATGTTGGGATCGGATGAATAGTTTTGACGTATGTTAATAAAAGCTCAAATCTTTTTAGTTTTAAACTTGTACGTCGATTTAAGTATAATTAGAAAATGAAGTGTTAGTTAGTACAGCGAATCTTCGCTGCAGACCAATGCATTCAATGTAGTCAGTCATATTTTTAGCTAAGTAAGTATATAATACCTCAACTACGCTATTTTCCGTAGATTTCGCGTCCTTCTAATTTCATCATCGTACCAAGGAGGGAAGCTGGGTACATTTTTATAATATAAATCAAGCACACATTTTTTTGTAGAATTTGTGAAAAGAATCATCACTTTTATTCACCACAGACTGTTCCACAATAAAAAGTATTCGTCAATGAAAAGTTTGCTTTATGAAGGTCAAAAGAATAAGATTGCATGAAAACTACGTTAGGGTCAGGATAAAGTTGTTATATAAGCAACAAAAAAAGATAAAATTGGTCTAAGACAAATTCTTATGAAACCTTAGATGAATGCCCGTATGTAATTTCGTATGGTCATCCACCTGTACAAGTTTGATGTTTGAAGTGGTTTCTTGCATATATTTCTAGAACGGTTTGTCGCACAGTAAAAATTATTAAAAGCAATTTCATAGGGAGTTTTGCTTTGAAATAAATTCATAAGGAATTTAGTCAAATGAAATTGAATGAGTTTGCTACCAAATCTGCAGCTCCAGAATTGAGTGGAGAAAACTCTTTTACAATCGAAAAATCTTAAAAAATAACTTTCTATGCAAAAGCAGGCGTTTCCTAACAGCAGCAATATATTACTCATCAGTACGGTTTGGTTTCTGCCTACCGTATACGCCAAAGCGTTAATCTTGCTAGGCATTCTAGTAAATACTTAGTGTTTAGTCTCGTATTTAACTCATACTTAAAAATTATTTTAGGTTATTATAAGAGGTCGGCTTGGCTGTCCACTTTGGCGTATTGCTATTACGAAACTGTTGATTTTGCATAGAAATTTATTTTTAAAACTATTTTTCGGTTGTAAAAGAGTTTTCCGACTCAATAATTTGAAGAATTTTTCTGTACAACTAAAACATCTAGGACTGATCGTTTTTACTGTATATGTAAAAAACCTAAGGGGTTGCCCGATTTAAGATCATTTTTGAAGCTTTATTTACTATTACTATGAAATCACTGTGTACGAAGTTTTAGACCTCCACTTTCACGCGTTCTCATGCCGTATTGAAATATGTAGTAAAAACGAAATTTTTGTATGGCAACTCTACGAAAGAATTACACCATTTGTCCTATTTTCGAACTTAAATTTACATTTTCCTTAAAAAACCCGTGTTCAAAATTTCAGCTCTCTACGTGAACGCCATCTCGAGTTATCGTGAGGACGCATTGAAGGACGGACATGCAAACATCAAAATAATTTTTCCTCTACCATCACTATTTGGAGGTGTTACAAACGGAATGACAAACTTATACCTTTAGAATTCATCTAGGGTATAATAGGAGCAGGATATTTTGAATCTTCAGGAATCAAAGAAATATCACTTGTGACTGCAGTGTTGCTAGCATCATATGTAAATGGTAGGTTCAACAATCTGTTGGAGGAGTTCAGGCTGTAGTTATTTTTTTATATGCCTAAGACATTCAGATCGTCAATTGCGTTAGCTTCAACTGCAGAAGCAGAACTAAAAAGAAAGCAAAATCCATTAGTGTTACCCTCATCCCATCTCCAAAGCTGTCAGCAATCCATTCGATAGCAGTAATTTAATTATTGTCAGTTTCTAGATTTTGTTGTTGTTGAATGTAGATGTTCGCTATTCATCCGTATATGCACAAAAGTTTTGTCTAATTATTTACTATCCGGGTGGCAACAATAAGTTGCAGTTAAGCTACAAATCGTGAGAAGTGCACTTCCACCAACGGTGATTTTTATATTTTATTATTATAAAATATATGGGTGAAATCGGAGAACCGGCCTCTAAGCACCGTGACCTGAAAGAACTTTTGTGGAATACCCCTGTCGTGTAAGGTCGTTTTTTTACCTTTGACGAGCAAGTCCTGTGCAAACGCAGAGTCTGTCCTCTGTCTTCGTTTCAGAACCGGCCGTCCGTGGTCTTGCTCATTTTCTTAAGCATGTAGCCAAGTGGATAATTTCCCGTCATTATGAATAGAATAGATTATGAATAGCCTGATCTGTTGTTTCCCACAGTTGTTGACTTTTTTGAAAGTCTTTGTATGGGCAGTTAGTGAACTTCTTCATAAGCCTCTTTACCAGAAGGTGCTGCCATAGTAATTGCCGTAAATGAAGATTCCGCTCTTCTCGTAGTTAAGTAGTCAGCAGTCTCATTTCCTCCAGGCCCCTTGTGTCCTCCCACCCACTTAGGGGTGACTTTATTGTCCTCTGATAGTAAATCTAGGATATCCCTATATAGTATCAAAGCTTTGAAGTGATGAAAATAGGGATTTTCTGAATTCTTGAAAATATGGCTCAGCAGCTCTGCATTCTATATAGGTGAACATAACCAGATTTCGGTCAGACCTATCGCGTCAACATTAAAATCTTAAGACGGTGGAAACAGGAGTAGTATCTTGGACTGTAAACCCCATCCACCCATAGTAAGACTGTCTTACATTTTAGATCAACAATAATAGTTTGTCTATCTGAGAAATAGTGCCTGTAGATTTTACTTTAGTCGTGGAATCATCATATTATCCTTAATCTTTTGTATGAATTAATTATAATAAATATACTATGTCCCCTTATTTGCTTGAATCCGTACGTTATTATGTCAAAGTTCTGGCATCTGCTGAATCTCATGAAATAAGTTTATAACTAAATAGCGTCCCTAAAATCTTCATAAAGTCTCTACAAAAAGACTCAGAAATCGATAAATATTGATTTTATTTTCTCCATCTAGCTACCGCGTCGTCATTAATATTCAACTCATTCCTCTAATATGGATAAACTAAATATTCATCAGCAAATTGCTTGAACTTAATCTGGATTAATTGCGGCGATTATATGTATCATGGAAGAGAGGAAGAGTAAATAGAAAATTTGTCAAAGTATATATATACATTGCCATTGTTATTTTTATCATTTTCACCTGCTCCCCTTCAATAATCCATATGACCGGATATAGTTCATCTCATGATACACCACAAAAATTTTAATCCCTTGTTTCTTTCTAGAAAACCAGATCGTCGTATTTGTTTTAGAGCAGTCCTTCAATGTTCATCAATTTTCTGTGTACCAATGTAGGGCATCCAGAAACAGGAATTATATCGAACTCATTGCCTTTTCCAGGAGTGTAGATATTGTTAATTGTTTGTTCGTATGAAAGGCATATAAATATATGTTACCGATATACATAATCTCATTCATTGTTTGTCCTTTAATTATCATTTTTTGTTCCTTTACGTATCTACTGTCCTTGTTACTATAGACCAACGAGCTGAATAAGATGGAATGTTAAAAAGCTTTACAGACTGTCAAAATTAATTGTGTGTAGCAATGTTATCTTAATATATACGAGTAAGTAACAAAACCTTTTATCCAGTTATCACCCACTTAACTTTTGAACAGTGTCATCTTCGTATTGGCAAGTCTTTAATTAATTCTCACTAAAACTCTACAAGATATTCAATAAGCTACTTTTGATAAGGTGCCATTAGAAAAGACCCTTACTTGATGTGGAATAGGCTAAATTTTGACTTGTCTTAGATTTTCATTTATACGTCAGTGAATTCCTATCAAGCCATTTGAATGCAGGATTGACCGGCTTTTGTATGGCAATGAGAAAGTTTTCTGGGAGTTTGGCTGAAATTTCCGATTTCTTCAATTTCCGTAGGTAATTCTGCGTAGGTTCATAGCTTTTGGATTTCGATTGCATTCTTATAGCGTCATCACTACTTGAATATTTTCAATAGAATTAAGGAATTATAGGCTCCTTATACGTCAGCGAATTTATGAATTTTATCTCTGCAAGATGTGTACGTAAAGTTCCCGGATGCTGAAAGAAAAAAATCAAATATGTAGGCATTACTGAAAGTGTTAGTGTCCAGTTCTTTAAATTTAAAATCACTAGGAAGATAGTAAATTGAGAAATTATTTAGAAGAAAAATATGTTGACAGTATTCTTTTTGAATAGCGTGATTTTTTCTATTTTCTACTGTTTTGACTGGATTCACTGGATTGACTGGATGCTAAACAAATACTCGATCGGAGTCAAGTCAGTAATGGATAATGGTATCCTCAGAAATCTGATCGTTAATTAAAATATACAATGGTAGTATCAAGAAATGCGTTGGATTATTAACGTCTAGGAGACTCTACTCTATGGATTAGTAAACTTAAGGGATTATGTATGTATCCTCTACTTTTCAATTGTTGATCCATAATCTGGTTAAAATATCCCACAAAAAATCTTTCTGACCATAGATGGCTTAGAATGTAGATATCGTATAGCATACCAGAGTAGAGTATAGAGATTGTAAAATGGTGCATTCCCAACTGTCCCACAATATATTTTAGAGCGTGCCGAGAGCAAATGTTTCCTAAACAGTATTTTCATATTCATTTGAACGACACGGCAGATGCGAGAAAATATGAATCACTCGACGGATCTTTTATTTCAAATATTGTGATCTGTTCCAAATGTCCCATCAACCATATTAAATTTTGTATACCATACTCTGGTATTGCATGCGACATCTAGTTTTGTGCCATCTATGCCCTGAGTTACGTCCTATGAATCAAAAAATATACTTGAACATACAGCTCATTCTCTGGATCCAGTCACCCTGCTCTCTGTGATTTCTGGTCAGAATCATTATGTCTCGTCCACGTTTTCAATAATTTAGATCTCCATTGGCTATATTGACCAAACGATGACTGCTCCTCCTTCGGCAAAAAGCGGAACGAATTCGGCACATCTTTTCGTTCCCCCGAGTAAAGTTGTGCGAATGAATTAATTATTGATATTCAGTTCGCCCGAACTTCCCTCTTGTCATCTTTTATATACTACTGATCTTACAGGAAAATTCAATACAATTATGAAAGAGTTGTTTCGAGAAAAACAATTGCATCCATAGGTACGATTTTGGTACATTTCGGTACGCTTGGGCAGGGCAGTGGAGTTTCCAATTTTACTATAATATTTGAAGGTATATTTTTCCACCTTCCTTTTAAAATATGATGAAAAAAGAACAACGATAAAAGTTGTCACTTACTTTTAACCTGGATTTCATTAATTAAAGAAGAACGTTTAAGATCTTTCATTTACATCGTCTTCGCACCCCTGTCAGTTAGATACCGCCTACAGTAGGTCTCATAAAAATTCAGATCCGTCGTTTGCTGTTCGACATAGTCTTTAAACGTAAAAAACTTCATGGCTCATGTGAATTTAAATATAACGTCTTCAAATGACTTATGTACCTACCCAAATTGTTTAAGTTAACAGAAAATCAGCTTCACTGCTTCCTAAGTTATCCGTGCATCACAAGGGTCAATCAGTGACCCTATTTGGTTTTCCATTTATTATTTATTATAAAATTATGGTACAGTACCGAAGAATGACGGCGTATTATTTGGGCGCAAGCATTTAGATCGCACCATACTATCAATATAATTTTTTTCGGTACGGTTGTATTCCGAAATCTATGGTTGGTTCGGCACTGAACTGTTATTGAACTTGTTATAGAAAGCTCAATCTCAAATATAGCTCCCCCCGCACCATTGTCGTTTATCAATCGGGGATTTTCTATAAACCATTGCGATGCTGTGATGTGCGAGTAATGTTTGAAATCAGTGCGACTTGTAAAAGAAAGACACTCCTTGGAATTCGAAAAAGCCTAAAGATAAGAACTAAGCCAAAGCTCTCTCCAGACTTATTCATTATCTCCTCAGTACAGGTCTCAGAAGCTTAAGAGCGCAACCTCTTAGAAGCCATTCCTGAACCTTCCGGAAACGAAGACGATTAAGCAGCTATAACGTGTGTCCATTCTTGAAAAGCGGCAGGGCTTATGGTAAGCTGCTATTGGATACGTTTTTTTTTTTTGATGGTGGTTTACAGGGATGGTCCGCACATTATATTGTAAATTTTTTGTTTCTGACATATCCATTGGAATCAGTGTTGGATGCGTGATTAGCGTTAATGTATATCTCGGCTTGAAAGTAGTATGACATATCGCGTTTGTAAGTTGACGATATCAGCAAGGTCCACAAGCGAATCGAGTGCCGAGTGGGAATATCTTCATATAACACAAATATGGCTTATGAAGATACTCTCAATATGGTGTCACTCTCATTTGAGCAAGATTAAGTCCCTGATTTTAAGAAGAAAAAGAAAGAAGGAAAGAAATGCTTAAAGAAGGTAAACCCATTCCATCCTCAATATTAAAAAAAAATAGTGGCTTAAAGAAGTGATACCACTTGAAATTTTCAACAACCCTTGGTGTTCGTACAACAAACCTGCGCTTTCAAATGCTGCATCCGTAGTCCTACTGAGACATTTTAATATACTCGCTACTCGCTCTATTCCAAAAACATACAACAACATAGTTGCGACAAAAGAAATTTATGTGGTACTGATAGCACTACTGCTGGCTGCTGAATCAATTAAGGAACTCCCTATTGCCTCGAGCTATCGCATTCTGTTAGCGCCTCCTCTATAATGATCCGTAACAAGCTGTGGACTTTACAGGGATTACTACCTGGTTGAATGTTAGGCCAATTCTCACCACCATACGACGTTAGCCAATAAAGTCAACATTTTTTCCCGTTTATGATCTCAATTTAGCTGATCTTCTTGAATCAAGGCAATAAATAAATTTTTACTAGCTCTATTTGGGTGCTGATGGATTGAAGTGTTCTTATTAAAAATACAAAATAGACGAATTAGGAGAGGTTCCCGATGGGATATAGCTCCTATGTTGCGAATATGTTGAGTGTAACGTAGCTATTAAGAAAACAGTAGAAATTCTGGAAATTATGAATTCGTTTAAGACTTGTTGTTCCCCTCTCATAAAAATTTGAAGGTAGTCGACTTCTTGGTGGAATTACATTTTATAAGGTTATTCAATAACGAAGATTGTTTTGAAGTGTTAGTGCCAAAATATACTAAGATCTGGGTTTTTGTGGACATTTGCGACGCACCAATGGATATCAGCCCTAAAGAGTTTTCGACTGCTATGCTAGAGTAAAGTGAGTCAAGAGATGATACATATAGGCTTGTGATGTAGAGTCATTCCTTGACTACAGGCTGAATCAGGAGGCCTAAAGCTGAATGGTGAAGTTATATTACAACACTGTAATGCTGATGACTGCCGGACTATTGCTAAGGATAAGGTTGAAATACACTGAACATGCTGAGGCATTAGGATTTATTTTGTACGTTTTTGACATTTGAAACTTTGTGTAATAATGCTCATTGTGTTCTTCTTAGAAAGTATGGAAAGCATGGAAAGACTTTTTGGTGAATATCGAAACGGAGTCAAATGACATCACACATACCGACACTTTCGACAATATTCCTTGGATATGGAATAGTTACAAATTTCTTTATGCATTCAAATCTCATACATGATTCAAAGGAAATTTCATCCTTATATAACCAAATCAGCTATTTTCTTTCCACCACAATTATGATGTGGAGATGTTCGAATTCTATAGAATATCCATCAATTCTGAAAATTCTATTACTAAAATACTTTTAAGCTATTAACTATTTTCCCCTAATTGTTCCTTCGACAAACTCTTCTCATAAATCAGAAAAATATTTCCGAGCAATTTAGCATCCACATTGATGAAAGAAATTCTGATGAATTGTGAGTGGTACTTCCGTTAAAAAAATTGCTTGGTTCCTTCAGAGCTGCAAGAATAAATTGGGTAAAACTACACTGCACATTGTCCGAAGATTTTAAGATGGAGATGCAAGAGAAAGCTTTCACTCTCTAATATATACATACTTTTATACATATAGTATACAATATGTATATACCAAGCAGCATTTTTTATACATGAATGTTATCTTTTTACTCAATGGACTAAAATGGTATGATAAATTCCTGGTCCCACTGGTGATTTCACAGGAACTGATTTATCTCTACTCGTTTTTCATGGAGAGAAATTTGTCCTAGTGGCAAAACTCGATTCGGTGTTGAATGGAATCTATTCAACTTATAAACCATGACCACGATTTGATTTCTTGGTGATTTACTTTCTTTTGGTCTAGCACAGATTACTTTCAGGTTTTTCTGCCTTCTTTTACAAAATGAAAGTATTCGGGAAACATTTGATTGATAAATTCTGTGATAAAACGAGGAGATTATTGAAATATTTCATCATGACCTATCTGTTTACCTAACCTATCCTACCTCCCCATGAAATATTAAAATTTGCAGTTGATTTCCGTGCAATTATTTTCGGCATTTACTTCTCCTCCGGAGTTGTTAGTTGCTTGAATTTAGTTTTTTGAATTAATGGAAATGAGGGATAAGAAAATTGTGGAATTGAGTACATATAAATAGTACAAAAGGAAATTGTATTCATTGAGCACTCTTTCAAATTAATTTAGTCTTTATCTGACAAATATAATATGCCTCGGTACTCCTTCGAGGAGTTGCATACGAATTCTGTATCTACATATTCTAACAAACTGTGTCCTTTTGTCCTTAGAGTGGATCGTATGATGTCATAAATCATTTATATTCACTGAATCCCTAAAAGAGATTATAGTTACGGTTTTTCAGTTCCATGGCTCTTATATGTATGAGCGCCAAGTGTAGTTAAGTATGGGGTTTTGTATGCACATTAATATGGCGGCCGAAGACCTAGTATAGAGTAAACTGTGCTGCCATATTGTATTCTAGATTGATGTAAATTAAAATGAGGTCAGCGATATTGTCTTTTGGGGGCCATGCCATTAGTTATTTGTGTTGAGGCAAGGGGCCTGCAATTGTTGTGTCATCTGGAGCGGGTAACTGCTCTAAGCAGAAATCTAATTGTTTTGAAGTAACGAACAGTAGGGTCTTGAATGGACGTCAACTAGTCCTTGTTCAGTCAGCGATCGGATGGAGAATAGACTGTTTTGCAGCACAAGTCCGCGTGGGGTGCAACGATTGCTTTATATTATTCCGCAATAAGTCCGGACGACTACGACACGGAAATCAATTCGATAATATAGCAACCATAATGCTGATATTGTCTGCGAAATTCTTGCTGGCGGTACTGTCTGCAGGGTTCACCCTTGATAACATATCGACAGTCCGCCTGATGGCACAGCTAAAATTGATGAAGACTGTGTGAAGTAATTTTTATTTATTCATGCAAAAACACATCGGCAGATATTGCCCTTACTATGAAAGATCCTTTTATTATGCTTTTGAACGGCTTTGATTATTTAGTTCTTTTATGAAATTTCTGTTCTTTTTACATCTTCTATATTTTTTTTTTTTATCTTTTCGATCTCAAGCTGACGTAAGAACGATTTACATTGTTTTTTTTATTATTTGTCACAATTCTAAGTCATACCAAACTAATCCCTTTTGTCGTCAGCCACTGACTGAGATATATAAAATGGACTGCTGACACCAAGTTATGTCCTATGTACAACAAGACGAAGTTTCGCGATGAATAATCTTTATTGAAAGATAAAAGAAAATTGCATGCTAAAGAAATGGACATAAATCTTGACGAAGCTTTATCTCGTTATGTATACAGACCTTTATATCTCTAGCAAATGAAAGCATTTTTTTACCTATTTGGTAAATTTTTTTTTTTCAATATTTATTGACTTCTCAACGTTCCTCTTTATATGTCGGTAATAAACGGATAGAGACAATAATCTCGAAGTACATTTATTATTTTCGTTAATATAATTGTGTACAACAATTTTGTATATTTCACGTTATAAATCCTTCCTAAAATTTGTCTAGGACATCTACAATTTTTAAACTCGTCTCTATGAACCCGCTTTGGAAGGTTTGAAGGTCGCAGCATCAGTGAGTTTCAAAATATATATTTACTTGTGAATTTTGGATAGATTAAAATTATTAGGTACATATAATTTTAAGATCCTTACACAATTTATTTAGGTGGTATGTTATATAAAGCTTATGCCCATATATAGAAAATGTGTAATGACTTTCAACCCTTGACCAAATTTTATATTTTCTTGAATCCCTGTTAAAATATTATTCCAAACTTTGGAGTGGGTACATTAAGGAGGAGTGATATATAATCTTCAAGAGAACATTACCTCTGCGTATAATTTTTGATGTCGTCATCATTGTAAACTTAACCGGGTTTCTCAATAATATGTCTAAATAATTTTTACTGCTGATATACCATCCCCCTACCCCCTCCTGCGATTATTATTTTTGAACGGTTTGTATTAAGTGTTGGCAAAATATTTCACATTCTGCTGCCGAAATTTTAGGAAAAAAACAGAATCATTAAAAACCTGTCAAAAATTGACCAAAATTAGTAAAAATGTTGCCAAAATATGACTAAAATATATCAAAAAGTTTTTATGAATTGAGATAATAAATACGACTGGTTTGTCAAAAATCCGGTATTCCATCTCGAGCAAATCTATACGTGAGCAATACACAAATACTGCCCATCACACATAAATCTTCCCATGGTATGTTAATGACATAATCCCGTTAGGATATATAAATTGTCCCAAGGAAATCCGGTTCAGTCCCAATTAACAACGTAGGACATACCTGGGATTCACGACTGTCTGGGGTTCGGATGTCCCTGGTATATTCCACGCCCCATAAGTTTCTCTGGTTGTACACAGTTAACGCATTCAATAATGCCACATTCCCGTTGTAATGATGTCACGATGTCTTACGAATCTCCTAGTTTGATTTCAGGATATACGGGGGAATATCTGGGGATAATGTATGAGATTTTCCGGGATTGTAGGAATTTGTGTTGATGGATAGGCATTTTTACAAAAACAAAAACAAAAAAAATAGCTGGAAAGTACATGCCAGAGGTGTACGTACTGGCACAATACATAAATATAAACTTTTTAATACTTACATATTGAGAATCACTAAAAAATCTAGTTCTGAAAGGTACAACCAACAAACTTTTCCAAAATAGAAAGAAATTGCAGAAGGGAATAGAATTTTAATATAGCTGGCTTAAACAACGCAGTTCTCATATGGCTTCTTTCGGTACAAGTTTTGTTGTTCTGTTTTTTGTCTCCGAAAATGAAACACGGAAGCACACCAAGCGACAAATTAGTGCTTTCACCAGAGAACCAAGCAAACCACGAAAATCAGAGAACATGACTAAATAAATTTTGGAAGGGTGGAAAATGACTTTCCCATGTTTGTCCCAACATTATCCTGCTGAGAATGTGGGATATCCCAGTGAATAAATTCTGGGAAACGTCTAATAACTCCTAGAAATAAAGTCCTAAGTACGTACTGAAAAGTTCCTGTTTAACCCGGGAAAGCTATAGAATTTATAGGAAAAGATTAAGATGTCCGTGGGAAATTTTGTGCTGTGTGGTGTAATTCATTCCTGGATGATGCTCCCCCTTTGCTGCAAAAAAAGGTAAACTTTTAGCAAGTAAAGTAAGTAAATGCTCCTGCCTTCGGGATCAACAATTTAAAGAGGTAAGACGTACCTGAATTCTGCAGGAGGAGTGAATCCAGGGAGGTTGAATATATAAATAAAATAGTTCGAAAGATGGTGAAGTTTTTCCATCTAAAATTGGGCTTCTGCCACAAGGTACTCATCAATTCGAAGAATTTTGACAGTGTTGTAAATCATTTGATTGGGGTGGTACCTGTAGTTTGTTTTTTATTACAAAAACCCGTACAAGTAGTTGACCAGCGAATGTAAATCATTTCTGAGTTTACAATGTGGTTTATACTAGGCATCTAGCTTAACAATATCCTGCTCCACTTTTTGTAGTAGAATTTATATTAATTATTTCTGTAAAGTAAGTTTTCGTGTTTGTACGTGGAGAGGCTGTTATCAGTGTTTGTATATGATTTAAACAATTTGTTTTGTGGAGATTATATATAACGAAAATAGTGAACTTCAGTATAACTTCTTTGCACGTTGTTGTCAATCTGTCAATTTTTGGCCATATCTGTATTAAAGATTGTTAGAAAATTACAGCAATCAATGTTTACATAAACAGTAGTTATATTATTCTTTATTATAAGCCTTTAGTTTACTGTTACGATGTAAGCTTTTCAAAATTTAACTAATTTCCCACTTTTTCTTTTTAGACATCATATTACGTAAATTTTCCAGTTAAAATGGTAAGTAAAACCCGTTTTTTTTAATGACTGCTTCAGAATATATTGAATAATACTACAAATATCGATATATAAATATATATTATAAACAAAGTTGGTCTCAATATCGAATCCGTGGAACACTTAATTCAATTAGCTTAAGGTTGTTCAGATTTGTGTAGTGTACAACAAAATGCGATTAAATTGGACTTTTTATCTCAATCTCTTGGTATAACTCCGATTAAGCAAAGCTCTTGTAAAACCCTACATTCTATAATAAAGTTGTGTTGTTTTATACATATAAGTGTTTATATGTATATGACATGAATGTGGGTGATAATCGTAATAGCTCTTTAAAATTGTTCAGTCAAACGAAATTGTAAAATTTGAAATATAATTGGAATTAATGAAATTCAAAGTGGGTGAAATTAAAATTTACAAAATATACATCTGGTCGCGTCTGTCGACCAAAATTATACTCTATACATCTTTTCATATCAATTAAAACTTTATCATTTGACAGGTGAAAATTCCACGGAAGTAATTAGTTGCTTTTGCTCGTTTACTTTAGTTCCTCTATATTTCTTCTAACTATATTCTCTGATGCTGCCCTGTCATATGAAATCACGCTAAATTAATTTGGACGTGCAGAGTCAAATGTTCTCGAAACTTGTCTTTGGAGTCTTATCTACGTGATTAAGAGGCGGTGTTTCCTCTAGTAATAGTGGAACGAAAGTTATACGTCTTCATAATTGGATTAGTCTGCACTAAGTGGGAACAAAAGCGTTCTTCCACGATGGCATGAACCTTTTGTTGAAATTTATTGCACACAAACTTTTCATTATAAGTAACTATGTTTCATGATATGGAAATAGTTTTGATGTCAGTGTGTAATAAATTTTCTATTGAATCAAGATGAATCACGTTTAACCAATTAGTAAGATTATTATTGTTCCAGAAAGTGTCCTTATATCTTGATGGCATTAACAGGTCTCTTGTTAGATAAAGTTAATTATTTTAATGGCTTTGTAAAAAATAAGTAAGACATTACTAGAATGTATGAATTTTAGATTAATATAGATAAATAGATTAATATATAAATCATATAGTTTTGTTCGAAGATATAAACAAAAGCATCGAAGGTGTGCTTTTCTAAGTAACGTGGAAAATCTTAATATATATTTGCAAATGTTTGGAAAATGCTCTATATATGGCTTCATGTTATATATAACTAGACGAAATCATGCTCCGTGAACTGATAACAAAAAAAGTATAAGATGAAATCTTACCCAAGAGGTAGGTGCTCCTGAAGGTTCTGTTTTTAGACCGTTTTTATTTGTAATATTGTTCGAAGATCGTTTTCTCCTAAACTTAATATGAACTATAAACACTAAATATGAACTATAAACACTAAAATGTATGCCACTTTTTGCACTTTAATTCAGAAATTGTCCAAATGGTAATCATGAATCAGAGTAAAGGCCATATAATGGAAAAAAATGAAGAAAAATATCAAAAACATTTCCTTAGCTTACAAATGCGCACAGTGAACATATATTTATTTATTTATTTCAAAACTACAGAATAACCGTTAATCTAATGTAAAGAATATCTAAAGAGGTGGTGGTTATCGTAAATATGTTGTACAATATTTTTGAGACTACTACGTAAGATCTACGAAAGTACAAACTACATTAAAGTTTCTAGATCAATGATTAATGGCTTCATACTGGCCATAACAAGTTTTATGAAAAGTAATGTATAAGAAATCTATCTATCGAATAGAAAAACCAGGACATACATTTTGAATACGGTGATCAATTCCGATGACGAAATCGTCCAGAAAAAAAAACATTTCTACGAGATTATAAAGTTTTTAGCCCAAGTAACTGGCACATGACCTGAGCTTAGTTGAATTTTCTCGATTTATCAAAATTAATTTTTACACACTGCGAGCGATTACTTAAATACGAATTAATCCACTTAACAAAGTAGGAATGAAACCGGAGGACAAACGGCGGATCAATATTAATCCAATCAGAAGTTAGAGTAGATTACGTCGGCTTGCGTCCC
This sequence comes from Dioctria rufipes, assembly GCA_963924295.1. Classification (NCBI taxonomy): domain Eukaryota; kingdom Metazoa; phylum Arthropoda; class Insecta; order Diptera; family Asilidae; genus Dioctria; species Dioctria rufipes. Next base: position 166,717,195 of record OZ002743.1, read on the forward strand.
ATTTTCAATTACCTTAATACAAAAAATTTTAAATAACACAAAATTGGTTGCTGAAGACTTACCCTTCACGAAGCAAGTAATGTTGCATGGAGCATGTCACAAGAAGAGTAAACGAAAAGAGAGGGATACGAAACATAAACAGATTCGAATCAGTCACCAAATAAGTCCCAACTTTCTTGTAAATTGCATGAGATCCATTTCCATTTCTATTAGTTTTGGTGTTTCTTTCAGCAGACCAAATATATTTCTTAAAGAGTACAGATTGAGATTATTATATTAATCAAATAATGCGTTTTGAACAAGATCCATTGTTTTAAGTATTGTTTAAACAATTTATGCTTTATTATTTGCATTTTTTAGCCGTAAAATTCCCCGATTAAACCATGGGGGATATTTGCTTTCATGATGTTTTAGAAATAAGTACAAAATGGGCTGCCAATGGCAAGATGGTCAGAAACAACAGCTTCAGAATGCGGGGAAAGAGATTATGGGGACCAGATTTTATTTTACATTTGAAGACAATATTAATTTTAAACGAAAAAAAAAATACATACAAAAATAATAAAAATTAGAATGGAAATTTTTTTTTAAGAACATTAAATTAAGGATAAAATTATAAACTCTTAGTGCTAGTACAGAAAGCTTTGTGAATCCTTGTGACTTCTACAAACCATATCAAGAGCTTTTTTTAAGGCAGGGTGACAAGAGATCCCAAGAGCCGACGCCAGAGCGGTCCATTGTGCTGTTCTGCTAGAAGCCCTATTACCAAAACCTTCCTTAAGAACCAGTAAAGAATAAGAAATAAAGTCTGAGTTCATAAAAATATGGTATTGAATATGATAGTTTTATTAACTTTAAACCTGTAGCAAAGAGCCGCATGCATGCAGGACTAGAGTAAATTTTTAAAGGCAAGGCCCTAATATAATCGTAAGGTTTCATGCAAATTTTAAATAAAATGCATCATACTCCAAGTTTTATCAGTTTTCCTAGAATTTACATAAGGCTCTGTACTTGATCCCATTTTTTTTTAGTTCTATCTAATGCTGATGTACCGTTAGTCCGTATTTATGAAGATGGATTATCGAGAAAGTCTAATTACATTAATCTGTCTATTTTCTACGTTACATTCAATTCTTTCGATTTGATTACTATATAGTTCTAGTTTTCGTAAGTTGTACTTATACAGGGTGTTCCCCTTAGGAGGTCCATAGAGCGGGAGGTGATAGTACTGACCTAGACGAACCAAAAATTGTATGGCAGGGGGGGGGGGCAATATCAACCGTTTAGGAGTTACAGGGTGATTCATAAAAAAAGCTAGGTTTTCACAAAACAACCTGTATCTTAAAAACTACAGGGCGTATGGTCACAGTTAAGGGCTCGCTGTATGCAGAACTTCATGGCCTTTCCAACGACAGCTCAACCAGCCCCGTACCCCTCTCCCCGCAGAAGTTATGAAGGTCTAAACTAAAAATTTCGGATTTTCTTTCCTTTTTTTTAATTTGACCTCTATTATTTTTGCAAAAAGGTCATTAACATAACTTTTTTTTATAAAAACTGTAAACTAGGGACTCTCCTCTTTAATGTGACCTATTACACCCTATGTGCTATCTGTATCCGTTAAAGAGTTATTAGCTCTTAACCTATTCTAAAACCTATTTTCAAACCTTCTCTCAACGATTATTTGTTCCCTTAGCACGTCATTTTACAAAATATCGTCTAATTTCCGTGTGACCTGAATAGGTTAACTAACTTCTGCGGGGAGAGGGGTACGGGGCTGGTTGAGCTGTCGTTGGAAAGGCCATGAAGTTCTGCATACAGTGAACCCTTAACTGTGACCATACGCCCTGTAGTTTGTAAGATACAGGGTGTTTTGTGAAAACCTAGCTTTTTTTTTTAATCACCCTGTAACTCCTAAACGGTTGATATTGCCCCCCCCCCTGCCATACAATTTTTGGTTCGTCAGGTCAGTACTATCACCTCCCGCTCTATAGACCTCCTAAGGGGAAACACCCTGTATTGCAGCATCTGCTATTTTTTAGAACAATTTATGATCACTTGTGGTTAAAGGTGCGGGCTGAGACCGCAAAGTTCAATACGATCCTATCGTAAAATTAGTTTTATTATGGAAAGATCTATTTTCGCGTATATGCGCTCAAACTTCATAGGATTTCCAATTTTATAAATATATATATATTATATATATATATATATATTATATATATACAGGGTGGGCCAAAAGTCACCATGGGGTTTAAAAATTTAATAACTTTTTCGTTTATATATTGTTTTTTTTTTTTTTAGATTATAAAATATACAAAATGGAAATTTTTTTACGCCAAGTATGGAAAATAATGTCACTTAAATGACCGCCGTTATTAGCTTCGCAATGATGGGCTCTTTTTAGAGCATTTTCCATAACATCTTTCAACATTTGTGGCTGTAGCGCTCGAATTTCTGCAAAAATGTTGGCCTTGAGTTCAAGGATTGTCTCGGGCTTGTTCACATATACTCGCTCCTTCAAATAACCCCAAAGAAAACAGTCGGGTGCTGACAAATCTGGCGAACGCGCTGGCGAATTAATTTCCGAATTTCTTGAAATTATTCGCTGTCCAAAAATTTGCCTTAAAAGTGCCATTGTGTCTCGGGCAGTGTGGGCAGTGGCTCCAACCTGCTGAAACCACATCTCAGGTCTGTTTTCAAGAGCAGGACGTAAAAAAATTTCTATCATAAACCGATACCGCTCTCCATTTACGGTTACAGCACTTCCATCTTCATTTTCGAAGAAGTAAGGCCCAATGATATTTTCAGATGTAATGCCACCCCATACTGTACACCTAATGGGGTGCAATTGGCGTTGATGAATGGCTCTTGGATTATGAGAACCCCAGAACCTACAGTTCTGCTTATTAACAAAGCCATTCAGATGAAAATGAGCTTCATCACTCATAATCAGATTTTCAATAAAGTTGATTTCATTTCTGGCCAACTGTTGAAATTTAACTGCAAAATTTAGACGTTGCCGATGATCTGCGGGTTTCAATTCTTGCACAAATTGCACCTTATATGGGAATAACAGTAAATCTTTTTTTAAAATGCGCCGTAGAGACGTACGAGACATCCCTAGCTGAGCAGAACGCCTTCTGGTAGATGTTTCTGGTGTTTCGTTAACACTTTGCTCTACACGTTCAATATTTTCCGCAGTGTGAATTATACGCGGTCTACCGGTTCGAGGCAAATCACTTACGGTGCCATGTTGGTGGTGACGATCAACTAAGCAACGAATCATGGCTTCAGAGGGCGAAATTCTGACGTTAAAATGGCGACGATATGCTCTTTGCGTTAAAATAATTGATCGCTGATTTAAGTAATAAAATTCTATTATTCTGGTTCTTTGTTCAGTTGTGAACCTCTCGATTATTTATTCTCCAGATGTTATTTATATAATCTAAAAAAAATAAAAATAAAAAAAAATATATAAACGAAAAAGTTATTAAATTTTTAAACCCCATGGTGACTTTTGGCCCACCCTGTATATATAACAATTTTTTATTAATTATTTAGTGACTGTGTACAAAGATGACACAGAAAACAAAAGAATTTTGATATGTATATTGACTTGCCAAAAAGGACTAAAAACTTTTCTATGAAATTGTTGTTTGTATGAAATCTTTTGTAAAGGGTTTTCCAATAAGAGGTGTTATTTTGATATTCAAAGAAAAATACCATTTTTTGAGATAAATGATCGGATCTTTATTTCATTATAAAGAGGAAGGTATGTGTTAATAACGGAAAATAACATCAGCCAAATGACCACCACTACCACGCCTACAGGACCATATCCTTTTCATGAAATTTTCCATATCCAAATCGCAAAGTGGCTGCCCTATGTCCTCGATAGCCTCACGAATTCCATCTTTGAGGTCTTGAATCGACGCTGGGCTGTTGGCGTAGACCTTCTCTTTCACGTGGCCCCAATGGAAGAAGTCGCAAGGTCGCCAATTGTGATCACCTCTTCGAGAGATAAGACGGTCCGGAAACTTTTCCCATAAAAGATCAATGGTTTCTTTGCTTGTATGGCACGTAGCGCCGTCCTGTTGAAAGCAAACGTTGTCCAGATAAATACCATCCAATTTCGGCCATAAAAAATCATTAATCATCTGTCGATAGTGCAATCCATTCACCGTAACTGTTGCTCTAGCCTCATTTTCGAAAAAGTAAGGTCCAGTGACCCCGCGGGACCATAAACCGCACCAAACAGTCACACGTTGAGGATAGAGAGGCTTTTCAACAATAACTCTTGGGTTTTCCGAGCCCCAGATGCGACAATTTTGCTTGTTGACGAAGCCATCGAGGTGGAGATGGGCCACATCACTCAAGATGAGTTTTCGATGGAATTCCGGATCATTTTCATGCATTTCAAGGACCCAATCAGCAAAGGCTCGACGTTGTTGATGATCGGCCGGCTTGAGTTCTTGTGTTAACTGAACTTTATAAGCCTTAGGACCCAAATCTTTATGCAAAATACGGTGTAATGACGTTTGTGGAATGCCTAATTCCAAAGAACGATGACGAATGGACAAACCTGGGTTTTCTTCAACACTTTCGGCTGCAGCAGCAATATTCTCGGCTGTTCTTGAGCGACGTGCACGGGTTTTATTCCTCACATCACTAGCTTGTCCCGACAGCTCGAAGTTTTCTACCAATTTCTGTATTGCGATCCGGCAAGGTGCTTCACGACGACCCAAAAATGTTCGAGTTTTACGAACCGTCTCTGCCACATTTTCACCATTTTTGTAGTGAATTTTAATAATTTCATTGCGTTGCTGAATCGTGTATCGATCCATTTTTATTAATGGCGTAGTTTCTACTTGTCAAATGTTAAAAAAATACAGCTCCAACATAGCGAAGAATCCGAAATAGCGGGCTAACTAAAATAACACCTCTTATTGGAAACCCCTTTATAACAGACGATACCCGTGATGATGAATAGTACCTATATAATATGAAATTATTTTCGATTATACTGGTAAACATCTGTATTTCTTGGTTGAATGAACTTTTCAATATAGATGTAATTACAATTTATAGTCATCCAATTAAAGCATTACAGTTCAATAAAGTTTTGAACTAAGTTAAGATATATTTATATTCCTACGCTACGCAAAAGTCTTGATTACATATAATATCGATTGAATCAGTATAGAAATGTATGTGGGCTATATGTTTTCGTATACCTATATATATATATGATCCTTAAAAGACAGATTTTTTTTTTATTAATTACCATCCAAAGTGCGCTAATTGCTATCGATGTATTTAGAAGCAAAAAAATTAAAGATTCTAAATTGGATTTGTGCTATACATTTATAAATGGAAACGTTTCAAAATTTCCAGTGGCAAGTTTTGTGCGATACCATCAGGATAAAAAAATGATGCTGTTGATTTTATGCGATATTTTCTAATTGTGTTAGTGTTTACCTATTACTTTACATAGATTAGATTCGAAAGGCTAAGAGAGATTGGAATAGACTAGAGCTTTTTCGCATGTTAAGATCTGCTGTATGCTCGGCTATTAAACTCGTTTAGATATTATGAAAGGTATTTGTCTATTGTGAACTATAAATTTTCATTCTAACTCTTTCTTTAATTTCGAATTTGATTTATTATAGGAAAGACCACTGACATATATAATATGGACTGACTACGTTAATTGAAATACACTACAGAAAGTGGGCTCACTTCTATATAGCTAACTCTTTCGGTCTAAGCACCAAGTACCAACTGAGAGAGAACTGTGAACAACAAATAAATAAGTGGGTTCGTAGAAATAAGTGTTTTTAAATTAATTATTTAGGGTTATTACAGATAAAAGCTGTTTTACTAAAGACAATATATTCATTAGATACGTAGAAGAAATTCCAAAGGATTTATTAAAGTCATTTTTGGAGCTATGTGCTCACTTTTTCAACTTCCCACCAATGATTTTTTCAATGTTGGCACCGACGTAAGAACTCTTTTTGACACAAAAAATTGTGCCCACGTGAAATAGAAAGTTAAGCAGTCCATATATTCTATATGTCAGTGGGAAAGACACACATCTATACTACAGGGGGTAGGTGTTTTTAATAATTAGATATTAGGGCAGTAAATGTATAGATTTAAAAAAAGCAATTGTAAACTATATTGAATTTGATAGCAATAGCAAAAGGTGTGACGTCGATAGTTCAGTTGGTAAATGTGCGATGCTTGCCATCCCACTGGTCGTTGCCACAAATCCCATCTAGAATCCGTCATTAGCACAATAGGGCGCCTTGACATAACTGTTTAGCATCGTCCGTCCGTCCCCCCTCCTTCCCCGCAAAAGTAGGAAAAAGCTCACACTTCGAAAGCCGGTTTAAAATTCTAAGCTTTGCGTATGTGTTTCGAATCCAAATTAAGCTACTATACATTTGATATGGGATATCTCCTGGCAACGAAAAATTTTCATTCCCACTGAACAGGCGGTTCATGCTATTTTAAAAAAATTCTAGAAAATTTTGACGCAATCAGAACCAAAGTACGAAGTACGCTCATGTGCGGACACGCACGTTAGTAATAAAAGTAATAAAAGCGCACATGCTCATGAGTCGTATGCTTTCTCTTACGCGTTCCACTCACGTACACAAGCTGTGTGCGTTTGTAGAGTTTGTGTTCGAATATGTGTGAGCAATTCAAAATAAGAAAGCACAAACTCGCTTGAGTACATGAAATTTCTCACTACACATTCCTCACGTATGAGTAATTCAACGGAGAAAGTGCACATGAAATTTCCCTCTGCTAATTACTCGTGAAAATATAAGAATGACAGCGACACGAGCAGTTTTAAAAGGTGCAGAAATAATAAAATAAATTGGAGGATAATTGTGAGTGAGCGCTTTAATCGGGTTCTGGTGTAGTGAAATTCTCTTGAGAAAACGACGCACCTGAAAAGTTTTACTAAAATACAGAGAGGTGCCTGTTTTGGCACTACAAGAGCACTCCGAACAACACCAAGAGCAGCATAGGAGATTATTCTTCAGCTCCAGCCCCTCGATATTCATGGTAAATATATAGCTACAAAGAGCGTACTAAGCCTTAAGGCGTCGAGCTGCTGGTTCAGCAGACATTGGTCACAGTAGTATACTGAAGATCTGCTCTGAAGACTGTATACAGGCAGCAACGGATTACATTATTTTAAGGCTTGACTTCTAGACAGCATAATCAACTAGTACACCTAGCATTCCTAGTAGATAGAAATGGGATGATAATCGCGTGGCAATTGACGCTGATATATGTGTCTTTATGGACGGTTTGAAAATGGAGGTGGGAGTGGGTGCTGGTGTATATTGAACGCTCCCTGGAATACAGGGATCATACCATATACTGATGATGTGTACAACTAACGTCGAACCTAGCGATCGAGTCATTAGGATTTGTATAGACAGCCAAAGTGCCATCAATCTTTTGGATACGAGCAGCAGTAAGTCGCGCCTAATGCAACAGCGTCGCTTTGAATTCGGGCGATAACCACAGAGTTATTCTCTACTGGATGCCTGGTCGCAGTCACAATCTGGAAACGTGGTAGCGGATGCCCTGACCAAAAAAGGTTCAGATTTGAATATATATCTAGAACAAGAACCCTTAGGTCGGTCCCCAGAATCAACGAAGATGATTCTAGACATACAGGCCTGTAAGCTGGCAAATCGCTGATGTAGAGAACTGACCATATGTGCGAGTTTAAGACAATTGTGGCTTGAGATCATTGCCTCTTCGCTAAATATGCAGAGCACATGCAAGCTCTATATAATGACTTTTGCTGAATCTATATGGATAACGAAGAGGTGCAGAGCGTTCAGCACCTGCCGTGTGAATGTTCTAAGCTTGCGTGGCGTAGGAGCAATGCGCTCTGCAGCTACTTCTTCGGCGTATTGAGGGAGCTAACGCACAAGGAGCTAGGGGACCTGATAAGGTTCATTAAGTCCTGTGGCTGGTCTCAGCGCATCCCCTTAATCTGAGGTATCTTTCCAAAGCAGGTCCCAATAAAGTGGTAGCGCAATGGACCACAAATAGTTAAGTGAGCTTCATCGAAGGAGTCCGCGCGATAGTCACCACTCTAACCTAACCTAACCTAGTCTTAGAGTGTGTGAAGTGTGTTAGGTGACAATCAATCATTTATGATTCTTTTAGAGTCTTTATAAATTGTAACTTATTTTAAAAATGGGGAAACATACTTGTTCACTTACCTTATTAAACCTTGCAGCCCTGCACACATGCTCATGAGTCGAATAAACAATTAAATATGAATTATCCATATTTTCTGCATAATGTATGTATATCATAAATGAAACTGTGCGAGTTACAAGTGAGCAATTTCGTGGTGCACCTGAGTATGCGATTTCTTCTCTTGATTTACTCACTCATGGGTGCATGCTTTAACAAACTGGCAACAACTCACGCAAGCGCACATGAATTTTTAAGAACAGAGCGTGCGCCTGAGTCACATATTACTTATGAATCTTTCGAGAGCACACATGAGTGTGCGTTTCTTTATACTCTGATCAGAACTCACCGATTAAAATTCTTACATTGTTGAAATCCAACTCAATGACTGTCGTTTCGAACTCTCCCTACCCACCGAAAATTATACTCTAAGTGACATCTTTTTATTTCCAAAAATGAAGATGAAGAAACTCAAGGGGCGGAGTTTTAAATTGATTGGAGAGGTTGAACCTGATACGCAGGCAGGTGATGCCTCACCAGCTTAAAAAGTAGACCTTTTGGGAGCTTTTGGAACGTGACAGAAACGGTGGATTCGTTGGACTAATGCATGAGGACATTATTTTGAAGGTGACATAGCCTAAATAATAATGTAATAATAAAGGTGGTTATGAAGTCAGTCCGGATATTTATTGATAAATCCGCGAATATAAGTTGATTCATATAACAAAAAGAAAAGAAATAATTAAATTCTCCCACCTCAACTAATTGGATAGCACCTTTCCCGTGTTCCATATTTTGTTTTCTTGTTCTCACATGACCTATGTACATATATACGGGTGTTTCCTACTAGGAGATCAGGAGAGCGGGAGATGATAGTACTCAGATAGAAGAACAAAAAATTGTATGGCAGGGGGGGGGGGGCATATCAACCGTTGAGGAGTTCCATGGTGATTAAGAAAAAAAGCTAGTTTTTCACAAAACTTCCCGTATCTTAAAAACTACATGGTGCATGGTCACGGTTAGGAGCTCATTGTATGCAGAATTTCATGGCCTTTTCAACGACTGCTCAATCAGTCCCATAACCGTTTAAGAATTATGGTTGTCTAAACTCAAAATTTTGGATTTTCTTACCTTTTTTTTTAATTTAACTTCTATTATCTTTGGAAAAAGGTCGTTAAAATAACTTTTTTTTTATAAAAACTGTAAGCTGTAGATTCTCCTCTTTAATATCACCTATTACATCCAATGTGCTATCTGAAGCCCTTTAAGAGTTTTTATCTCTAAACCTATTCTCAAACCTGTTTTCAAACCTATTCTCAACCATAATTTGTTCCCTTAGTACATCATTTTACAAAATATCGTCTAATTTCGGTTTGAACTGAATAGGTTATGAGTTAATAACTTTTTAAAGGCTGGTGGTAACAGATTAGGGTGTAATAGGTCAACTTAAAGAGGAGTGTCTACAGTTTACAGTTTTTATAAGAAAAAGGTGTGTTAACGACCTTTTTGAAAAAATAATAGAAGTTAAATTAAAAAAAAAGGTAAGAAAACCCGGAATTTTGAGTTTAGACAGATTTCGTCAAAAGGCCATGGAGGTCTGCATACAATGAGCTCCTAACTGTTACCATACACCATGTAGTTTTTAAGATACAGGGTGATTTGTGAAAAACTGGCTTTTTTCTTAATCACCCTGTATCTCCTAAATGGTTGATATGCCCCCCCCCCCCCTCTTCCATACAATTTTTTGTTCATCTATATGAGTACTATCACCTACCGCTCTACTGACCTACGGAGAGGTCATGCTTAGACAAACTAAAAATTTTATGCGTGGAGGCGGGGGAATCTACACCTGTTCCCAGATAACGGGACATTAAAATATTTGGGTATGTTTTCCAAAAGATAATTGCCTACTTTCTGGAACTTATTTTTTCAGTCATTTTCGTTGGAGATGCTTAAGAAAAAGTGCAAAAAACGCGGAAAGGGTTTCATTTTGGGTACAGAGTGTGATAGGCCATATTACAGCTAAGCTTTCGGGCTTTTTAAATTCAGTATGAAATATTGGTATTGATGACGTTTTTTTTTTTATAAAAATAGTAGTTAAATAAAAAAAAAAGAAATGAGTAAAAATTCCGAAATTTTCACTTTGGTGAGCCATGACTTCAAAACGGAAAAGATGAGGGAAAAAGTGTATAGACTATTGGAAAGGCCTGACAATTATCTATCCACCAAACTTTAGATTATCATCATATGTTGTAATCTTCAGAAGTTACAGGGTGATCTATAAAAACATATACCAAATAATTTAAAGTCCCGATATCTCGGAAAACGACGATCCCCCCCCCCCCCCGCACGCTTACAATTTTATGTTTGTCAAGTATGACCTACCATCGGGAGCTAAACCACATGTGTGGGACACCCTGTATATACATGATATATATACATATGCATATCATAGGCATGTGTGAAATATGATTTGATCGTATAAAAAACATGTTTTTCAATTTTTATTACAGTGGCAAAAACTGCAAAAGAGTTCGTTTAAAATTAAAATTCTGTATTTTCCCCACTTCCTAATTTATCTGTGCACAGAATATCTCGTCTAAAATAGTCCCTCGTAATATCCAAAAATATTTTTCAACAGATTCAAAGAAATTAATTTTGTACAACAGTACCAACATCAAGGCAGTCATATTTCATGCATTCATCCTTAAAAGTCCCTCTGATGTTTACAACAAAGTTGCTTGAAACATGAAGCTTCAGAGAGAGACAAAAAGGCACTCTCATAGGATTCGTGCATTTTCAGGTAGATACCTGAATCATACGGCAAGTAAATGTAACAAATTAAATTTCTGATGAGAAGTATACATAAGAATTTTACCAGAAGGACAAAATTAATATTAAAAACTCATGTGGAAATTAAAAAGGATTTGTTTCTTTGTTTTAGTTCTTGTTACGTGCCCCAGAATACTCACAATCCTCGCACAGAAGATGGGATGGGCACTTTTCACTAAAAGAAGACAAGCTTACTCACTTTAGTTAGGCGCCACGTGATCTCTGCAGGATAGATTACGAAACCTGTATTCGAGGTACGATGGGAAAAAATAATATCCGGATAATTGTAATAGAATTTAATGCAATTTATATGGATTGAAACAATGATTGACTACTCTTTTGTAACTCGATAGAAATATATGCGGACCTTTGTTTTTTCTACTGATAATATTATACGAGTATTTTCAGACTTTATATATTTTCCTTTTTTCAGTTGTTGTTTTCACTATTTTGATCACGATAATTCTCGCACGCTACCCAAAGACCATAATTTTTGACAATTCCATTGCGTTGCATTGCATTCATGTACTCCGGACCTAACTTCTATAGATAGGAGAGACATTACGAGTTATCAATGACTTTCATTTGAAAAAGTTGAGCTTGGTCATTGCTCTCCATTGTATCAGTCCAAGTCTCAAAAGAAAATTTATGAACTTTCCTTCTGAGCCGTGAGTAAAGAATATTGCTATACAATATCCATATAAAAATAGTCGAAAGCCAAGCCAAGCAACCATTTTAATATTTCCCCTTAGGAAAATCGATGTATTCAATAAAATTTTTAGGATACGTAGACACCTATTTTATAATTTTTCTCTCCTTTATAGCTATAGAGCTATTGTGCGTTTATAAACTTTAATATATATATGTGTTAAGTCTAAAATAAGTCACGAAATCAAAATCTTTTGTGAACAAGATCTTTGTAATGGCAGACTTATATTGTTTTCAGAATCTACTCCAGCTTGTCATAATAAGTACTGGGATAGACTCCTGTTCCAGGCAACGAGATGGCTGTTAAGTTGGCCAAAACGGGCTCTAAAATGGATAGCTTTGTAGCAGTAGCTGTAAAGCCATGACCACGGTCAACAAAAGTAAACAGAAATCAGAACAAAAAAAGAAATAAAAACAAACAAAGTTTGCTCGACCTCAAGAAGAATTTGCAACGCAAGCAATTCTGCTATGCAAGCATAATTCTTCATTGATAAAATATATATACACCTGAAGTCATTGCTTTACAATATCGATAAATTATGACTCAATCAGAAATCGTGTGAACAAAAATACTGACACTACAATTTCTGATTATTAATTTTGTATATTGCAATTCTGCAATAATCCCCCCCTTTAGAATTATAATGAAATATTGATTCTTTGTTATCGATTGATATAAATAAGCTGCTATTATTGAATAAAATCAGAACTTATCAGATAGTTGAAAAACGTCTTTTAATTTCTCAAGTAAAGAGCGGCATACTGTGCCATATCAATATAAAGCGGCATACTCTGCCTTATAAATACATCGGCATACTCTGCCATACAAGTACAAAGCGGCATATTCTGCCTTGATCAAATAGCGGCAGTCTCTGCCATTTAAAAAACAATACCGGCATCCCCATTGCCACCAAGGGATAATATCATCACAGCGGCTCTTTAGCCATAAATCCTTTTTAAATACATCGTGGAAAAAGCATATTACATGGCGACCCTGCAAACCGGACCACCAACTCTGCAAAGCGGACCATTAAGCAAGACAAAAAAACTAATCCTACAAAACAAATCATCGTGTGACATCAAAGCGCAGAACAACGACCCCAGCATACGTAAGAGGACGGCACCAAGACGTGTAACATGCTCTAAAAGAAGAGTACCTGAAGAAACAACACCAACAACCGAGTACACACCCACTACATCATCATACCTAGACTCGAGCATACCAACATACATTCCGGCAACTAGAGCTCTACAGATTACAAGAATACCTGAGAAGTACATACCGACTGGACTAAACTCACCCGCAAATAAATACACAGCCACAACACTACAGCGAGTGACACAAAAACTCTCTCTGCAAGAAGCACTAGAGAAAGACCCCGCTGCTGGCCCAAAAGCGATAACAATCGCACAATATAAAGAAAAAAGAAAGCCAGTGAGCAAACTGAATGAGGAGATAACGACGCCTCTAGCATATGTAAAAAAGAAAAGGGGCGGTATAGCAGTGAAGCTACGACAACAAATAGCGGAGCTCTACAGGGTAATACCTATAACAGCGGATAAAAGCTTAACAAAAGAATTAATTTACAAGCTCAGCAAGCTCAAATGGGAAAGCCGCAATCGAAAGAAGTAATTGTGGCCCAGAATGCAGCAGCAGCAGCGACAAGTCCGGTGGTACAAACAATCTCCATTCATGATGTTCTTCATGTACCGACCGCAGTAACGTTAGCAGTAATACTAATATTGATAGCAGTTGCAGTATACTTCGGAAAAAGACTTCTGCGCAAATACATAAACACCAACATTCAGAGGAACGTAAACAATATGGCTAACGTTTAATAAATAAAATAATTCGGGTTTATAGATTTTATAATTAATTAATCTTTATATATGGACATAAATAGCTTAAAAAAAAAAAAAATAATTTATATGGGTTTCTAGGTATTATTTAACAATAAAAATTATTTTATATAGGATGAAATATTAATGATAGAACAACTCTCTTTAAATACACTTGTAATTAGATCTTTTTTTTTTTTTTTATGTTTGTGTTCTATAAGTAAATAAATAAATAAATGGAAACTTGCGAAAATCTTTTAACTGAAATAAAGAAATTATTAGAAACATTCACGAAGAATCCACAGAGGACATTCGCAAGTAGGAATCTATTAAATAAATACGCTCTAGCCAAAAAGATCAAAAAAGGATTTGACCAAATAATAACGACTCAAAAAAGGAAAGCAAGCAGATGAACTGCAAAACAAATTCAATATAAAATTTATAGAACTAAAATCGAAATTAGAAGAAAAAACAAGCGAAACACTGAACAATACAGCTGATTCAGAATCGGAAGAATCAGATCGAGAGTCGGACACGTTACAAAAAAGAATAATGGGTACAAATACATTTGATCTCGCTGTAGCAATAAAAATATTGCCAGAATTTGGAGGCAACACAAAAGAGCTCTCAAATTTTCTAAGTCTTGTGGAAATGTATAGCAAGACGCTAAAAACTGAGGCGCAGCCACAATTAATTGAATTTGTATGGCTAGCACGTTTAAGTGAGAAAGTGCGAAACAAGATGTCCGCAATTGGTAGACCAACAACTATAGAAGGTCTAAAGAAAGTACTGACAGAGGCTTTCAAGACAAAAAACACCTCACAAACCTTGCAACAAAAATTATCGAATTGCAAGCAGCACAGTATGAATGTTCAGGACTTCTCAGACAAAATACTAGAGATAGTCGCGGACCTGAACAAAGTTCAGATAAACGAAATAGGTGAGGAGCACAGAGAGGTAATCTGTAAACTGAACGACAAAATTGGATTAAATACCTTTCAAAATGGGCTGAAAAACTCACTAAAACCGACCATCCTAGCCGCACAACCAAAAACACTAAACGACGCAATAAGTCTCGCAAACCAGATTGAACAACCTCTGACAGATGAAACAAGAATTTTTAGTTTCAATAGAAATCTCCGTAACCGGCAATATGAAAGTAATACCCGAATAAGAGACTACAGAGATTACAACAATCGAAATATAAATGCCAATAGTTATAGAAACAATAATAACACGTTCCAAAGCAGAAGCAATAATTGGCATAACAGAGGGAATATAAATAACAGCTACAGTAATAACCAAAGAAATAACCAGAATAGAATTAATGGCTGGCAAAATAGTTATCAGAACAATAGAGGAAGAGACCTTTTTAGAAACCCCCGACAAAACCAACATAGGAGGATAAATTTTCTACACGAGACAAGCAATGCGCAAAGTCCGGGACGAAATCAGCAAGAAACAGAATAAAACGAAATTTAAAAATATGCAACATCAGAAGTTGTACAACAAATTACATAACGCTGACGGACAAACGCACAAACAAAAAATTGAACTTCCTCATTAACTCCGGAGCAGACATCTCAATTTGCAAAATAAGTTCATTAAACCAAGAAATAAACAGGAATGACCAGTGTGCAATAACTGGGATAGCAAATAATGAAACGCACTCCTTGGGTACAGCTAAATTGCAGTTAGCTTATGAGGAACACGTCATAGAACACAGGTTTCACATAGTGGATCCACAGACCCCGATCACCACACATGGGATATTAGGAAGAGATTTCCTAATGAAATATCTATGCAAAATAGATTATGAAACCTTCACGATAACTGCAAATTTGAATAATGACGATGTTACAATACCCATGATAAACAAATTCAAAGATAAAATTACTATACCAGCCAGGACAGAAATTATCCAAGCAATAACACTTGACATAAAAGAGACAGCATAGTCTGCGGTGAAGAATTGATAAAAGGAGTATTTCTGAGCAACACGATCATACCAAGAAAAGGAGTCCAACATATAAAACTGCTAAATACTAACAACCACATGGTGACATTAAAACCATTCACAGCAAAGCTACATCTGCTAAAAGATTACGAGATAATAAGAACACAAAATAGAAAGTCGCATCATGAGAGAGATAAAACTGAGCGACGATTTCATAAATTGTTAAAGGAACTGAAATTGGAAGGTTTGGATGAAAATGCAAAGAATTCGATCAAAGAGATCTGCAAAAAATATCAAGAAGTATTCCACATAGAAGACGAGAGGTTAACAACAAATAACTTTTATACACAGAATATAAATACAATAGACAATAACCCCGTCTACATAAAGAATTACAGACTGCCACATTCTCAAATCGATCAAATAAACAAAGAGGTTGATAAACTCATACAGAATGATATAGTGGAACCTTCAGTGAGTCCGTACAACTCTCCACTCCTGATAGTACCAAAAAAATCAGGTGAAGAAAAGAAATGGAGACTAGTTGTAGACTTCAGGCAGCTAAATAAGAAAGTAATTAATGACAAATATCCTCTAACAAGATTGGAAGACATCCTAGACAGACTAGGACGGGCAAAATACTTCTCAACGCTTGATATGACGAATTCTTTTCACCAGATAGAGTTAGAAGAAAATTCAAGAAAATTAACGGCATTCTCAACCAACCAGGGACATTACCAATTCAAAAGATTACCTTTTGGACTAAAAATATCCACGAACAGTTTTCAGCGAATGCTCTTAATCGCATTAAGTGGTTTGGATGACGGCGCATTCATATATGTCGATGACATCATAATACATGGATGCAGTCTCAACAATCGTAATCAAAACCTAGAAAGAGTGTTAAAAAGACTTCAGCAGTATAACCTAAAGCTCAATCCAAGCAAGTGCAACTTCTTAAAACCAGAAGTCTTATATCTGGGTCATATAATAACAAAGAATGGAGTCAGAATGGATTCCAGCAAGCATAAAGTAATAGAGACGTACCCAGTACCAAAGAATGCGGATGAGGTACGACGATTCATAGCCTTCTGCAACTATTACAGACGCTTTATACAAAATTTTGCAGAAATAGCACGACCACTCAATGCACTTCTAAAGAAAAATGCACTATTCCTTTGGACAGAAGATTGCAGAAAATCTTTCGAAATACTCAAAGCAAAGCTAATAACTTCACCAGTCCTGCAATATCCAGAATTTAGCAAACCGTTCGTCCTGACAACGGATGCTTCGAACTTTGCACTTGGAGCAGTGCTCTCACAAGGTGAGATAGGACAGGATTTACCAATATCCTATGCAAGTAAGACATTAAATAAGCACGAGGTAAATAAATCGATAATCGAAAAAGAATTGCTTGGTATACATTGGGGAATCAATTTCTTTAGACCCTATCTTTATGGGAACAAGTTCACAGTTGTAACAGATCATCGCCCGCTCGTCAGCCTCTTCACACATAAGAACCCTTCTTCGAAACTAACAAGAATTCGTTTAGACCTAATGGACTATGATTTTGAAATTGTATATAAACAAGGAAAAATGAATACAAACGCAGATGCACTGTCAAGAATAAAAATGGACTCTGAGAAATTAAAGTCAATGATACCAAAAGAAGTAAACATTATCACACGTAATATGGTGAAAAAGCAGCAAAACGGAATGGAGAAAAGAGATAGCACAAAATCAGACCAACTTTATATATGGGAATGCACATCCATCTTCGATATAAGAAATATTAAAAAGATACAATTTGATACAGCATACGCACAAAAGAATGCGAAAGGTAAAAGTTTGCCAGAAATATATATAACTAAGAAAGGGGTAACCGTTCAGTATAGCGATAATCCTGCATTTAACTCTGGTTACATCATGGAGAAGCTTATACAAAAAAATGAACGAGAATAATATTGAAGAATTAGCACTCGCAAAAGACGATGCTATATTTAATCATATGGATATAAATTAATTTAAAAAGAAATTCAATAAGCTGCAGCAAAATAATAAACGTGGTAAGGCAACACCACTGAAGATACTACTTTATGAACCCCCAATAAGGATAAATGATCCAAAGAAGAAACAAGAACTAATAAAAGAATACCATGACAGTATGCATGGTGGACACGCTGGAATTAAACGCTGCATAAACAAATTAAAACAAAGGTACATATGGAAAAACCTTAACAAAATGGTAAAAGAGTACATAAATAAGTGTGATAATTGTGCGAAGAATAAATTCAAAAAATACACAAAAGAACCTATGGTGATAACAGACACACCAAACAGTAGTTTTGAAACGATCTCAGTTGACACAGTAGGACCTCTGAGAATGTCAAACGGTTTTAGATACATCTTAACGCTGCAATGCGAATTGACAAAATTCGTAGAGGCATATCCAATGGAAACAAAAGAAGCCTCCTCGGTAGCAAGGACAATAGTTGAACGATTCATTTTGAAGTATGGATGTTTCAAGACATTGAAAACAGACAGAGGTACAGAATTTGTAAATGAACTACTCAAAAACATCTGCAAGCTTCTGAACATAAAACATGTCACATCCACACCGTTCCATCACGAAACGCTAGGATCGATTGAACGAAACCATAGAGTGTTAAACGAATATCTAAGAACATTTTCAAAAGAAGACAACTGGGATGAACTAATTCCGTACTATGTATTCTGCTACAATACAACACCACACACAGATACAAGTTATACACCATTCGAATTAATATTTGGAAAAATAGCAACATTACCAGCAGAGATTCTAAAAAATAAGGAACAAATAGATAGCATACACAGCTATGCAGGAGAACTGGCAATGAGGTTAAAAAGATCCCATGAAAAGAGCAAAAAACACTTACAAGAGGCAAAAAAAGAGCGAAAGATAGCGAAAGATAAAGACTCTAAGCCCTCAAATTTCAACGTCAATGACCATGTATACTTGAGAGTAAATACTAAAAGAAAACATGAAAGTCCTTATGACGGACCCTTTAAAATCATTAAACAAAAAGGAGTGAACTCCACAATACTGATAGATAGAAAACACAAAGAAGTACATAACAATAGGCTAATAAAATGTAAATTTAAATAAAACGATCTTGGGAATAATATAGCACAAACACTATAAATATATGTATCTTTTATGTATCTTTAAAATAACGGAAACTAAGTAATCCTATGAACATATTAAATACCGTAAAATAAGTAGATAGATAGAAAGCTGAATATGTTTAGAATAATTATATAAGATTATGTAACAAAAAAAAAAAAAAAAAATTTTATATACAAAAAATTTTTTTTTTTCCTTTAAGAGTGAGGATGTAAAGCCATGACCACGGTCAACAAAAGTAAACAGAAATCAGAACAAAAAAAGAAATAAAAACAAACAAAGTTTGCTCGACCTCAAGAAGAATTTGCAACGCAAGCAATTCTGCTATGCAAGCATAATTCTTCATTGATAAAATATATATACACCTGAAGTCATTGCTTTACAATATCGATAAATTATGACTCAATCAGAAATCGTGTGAACAAAAATACTGACACTACAATTTCTGATTATTAATTTTGTATATTGCAATTCTGCAATAATCCCCCCCTTTAGAATTATAATGAAATACTGATTCTTTGTTATCGATTGATATAAATAAGCTGCTATTATTGAATAAAATCAGAACTTATCAGATAGTTGAAAGACGTCTTTTAATTTCTCAAGTAAAGAGCGGCATACTGTGCCATATCAATATAAAGCGGCATACTCTGCCTTATAAATAAATCGGCATACTCTGCCATACAAGTACAAAGCGGCATATTCTGCCTTGATCAAATAGCGGCAGTCTCTGCCATTTAAAAAACAATATCGGCATCCCCATTGCCACCAAGGGATAATATCATCACAGCGGCTCTTTAGCCATAAATCCTTTTTAAATACATCGTGGAAAAAGCATATTACATTTTGTGGGGATCCCAATCGTAGTTTTAAAAAGGAAAATCATCAGGTGCGCTTATCAAAAGGCAAGCGTCCGGTGCACCAGCAGGGATACATGCCATATTGCGAGGAAATTGTCGCCTGCATATGAAAGGAAAAGGAAAAGGGAACTGCTTAATGGCAGCTGAACAAATACCAGCATTCTATTAGAGGCCATTATGGGTAACTGGGCCATATGAGACCACGCTAAAAGACTTGGTACAGCGGTGAACGATTTCTACAGGAGCTGTAAGGACTCGGAGGAAATCGAATCTGCCCAACAGTGCTTTGCGGGTGCCCCGCTTTGACGAATAGAAGAAGTAGGCTATTGAGTATCTACTTCTTATTAAGTATGGGGCACCTGCAAAGTAAGGAGTTCAGATATATCCTGAGTTTGCTAAGGAAGCAGGAAGGATTTGGGGCGGCTTGAAATAATATTCCATGAGGTCTAGGGGCACAATTGATCCACTAGAGGTCTAAGTGATACAGGCTAGTCGTCTATCGGCACCCCTTTTACCTAACCTAACCATGATTTCTGTTCAGTCTTGACAATTCAAAAGTTCTTTTATTGGGTGATTACCTCAACTCTGATTGCATCCAGCCCTCAGTTTCTTTTCAGTTGCGACATTACGATACCTTTTCTTGCACTCGAGATTCAGTTCCTACGTAAAGGTAGCAGTTTGACAACTTCCATCTCATATCCTTCCACATATAGTTGATCTGCTTTTTCATTATGAAACATTTATAACTTTGTTTTGTTTGTGGATACAAAAGTTGCACTCTGCACTGTATGCACCAAGGCACCACCATGTCTTTTGCGCTCTGTAGATTTTTCCAGATTATTTATAATAGTATTTATTTTTATACCAGCTACGCGGTATTAAAAATAATCGACCATAGTGAAATAAAAAGTATGGGTACTGTATGTATATGGCCTCTCTAAAAAGATTTATCAGTGCGAGCATATAATTTGCAAGAACTGACAAATTTTCATATACCCCAAGAGATTTGTAAAGTTAAAATTAATTCAATTTGGAATAAAAATTCATGAACCAATCGTTAAATTGTTTTTTAATTGGATCGGGTAACTACACCTTTTTCAGTGTGTGATCCTCAAGTCGAAGCACTCACCTCTACTTATAGTATGCTAAAACATATGACAGATAAAAGTACTATCCGGTTTTATTATCAGCGGAAGTCTGTTTTATTCAGTGCGGTTTTTATAGAATATTGTGACTGCTAGGTACAGGTCATCTACATTCATACTGGAAAAAGCTTTCTTATGGTCCTCTCTAAAGAAACTATTTGGTGATGATGCAGAGTTTTTTTTTTCAAATATATACATTTATAAAGGACGCATGAAACACTAGGACACTTATATGGACTACAGCATTATAAAGAAAAGGTGTGTCTGAATAATCGAGAAATGGTATGTTAAATGCTCACCTGACAAGTAAGTTACTCTTTGATTCCCAGGTTCTTATTACAGAAAAACTATCTTTGGAAGTACGAATTGTTGATAATGAGGGAGCGTGATATACTGCTATGGTTTTGGGAGGGATTCGGTGAATAAACGATGTTTTCATAATTGTATAAAAATTGCTATAGCTTCTAAATAACGCACTGAGGATTAGACAGGGATCAATTTAGGACTCTAGGTCCCTTCCTGCCCTCTTTTCGAAAGTTAAGACTCTTCGGTAAGAGACTTGACATTAAAAATAACAATTTGAAGCATAAGCCCTTACCTAATCTATCCAATAAATTTTAAGTTATCATCACAGGATATCAGAGTGTGTGATTTGGGTGTTGGTTGTGATATCTAAAAGAAACGCGAAATTTTCCATATTTGGGTTACGTGGGATATTATTTCCTGACATATACGTTCTCTGGAGGAGCATGTAATCAAAATTGCAGATGCTTTTTTTTTTATTCAGAATATACTTAAGTCCACATTATGAGCATTACAAATTTTATCAACTTTAAATAAAATCATAACCGAAGTTGCCCTTACTCGTCTTTTTTTATACCCTAGATGAAATCTAAAGGGTATACTTTATACCCTAGATGAAATCTAAAGGGTATACTTTATACCCTAGATGAAATCTAAAGGGTATACTAAGTTTGTCATTCCGTTTGTAACACCTCGAAATAATGATGGTAGAGCAAAATGGATTGGACACCCATTCATAATATTAAAACTTATTTCGATTTTTGCATGTCCGTCCGTCCGTCCGTCCGTCCGTCCGTCCGTCCGCCTGTGCGCACGATAACTCGAGAACGCGTATACTTAAAGAGCTGAAATTTTGTACACGGACTTTAAAAAAAAAAAAAGTAAAATTAAGTTCGAAAATGAGACAAATCGGGCAACTCCTTCGTGGGGTTGCCATATAAAAATTTCGTTTTCCGCTATATATTTGGACACTGCCTGAGAACGCATCGACGAAGAGTGCTGAAATTTCGTACATGATCTTTTTACTACATTAGCAAATAAAATGCCAAAAATGGACTACATCGGGCAACTCCTTCTTGGTGTTGCCATATAAAAAGTTCGGTTTTTTACGTATACTTTGAAAACGATCAGTCCAAGACATTTTTATTGTACTAAAACTTCTGCAGAATACGAAATCCTATAAAATTGGTTATTACCATTTTTTCTGTGCGACAAACTGTTCTAGAAATATATGCGAAAAACAACTTCAAAATCAGTACTTGAATAGATCGGTGACCATACGAAATTTAATACGGGCATTCATCTAGGGTATCATAAGAATTGGTCTTAGACCAATTCTAACTTTTTTACTTGTTTAAATTTCACTTAAATGCACACACATCAGCGAGTTACCAAGCACTTTAGAAATTTTCACATTGGGTTGTAGGTTGTCCTAACATTAAACCCTGTACCATATATGTACGCATAAAAAAATCCTAAAAGAATCAAAGATTAGATTGCATATTTTCATCTCAACCTCTCTATTGGAGGGTTTTCCAGGTCCAGGGGGGTTTTCCTTCATTCCTTTTGATATAAAATTTCATTATGAGATATAAGACTGTCATTATACCTCCTCTTAACTCTCTTTTATTGCTAGCGGAATGAAAACGAATAGAGCCGTAGTTTGTTCAAACTGGAAAAATGCACTGAAGTAATCCTCCTACATGTACACATATAGAGTCGATTTTTATAAGTAGGTACATTATATGTAAATCGTCATCCTAAATCGGGGGAGGTATAAAAGGACAGATAGAGAACCTGAAGAAAACGTGCTACTTATTCATTCTAATACGAAGATATCTCCAATTCTGCCTCTATGTGAAATTTCTCTTTTTTCTTTTGATATTCGGTTATGTTATGGAGACGTTACCCTTCTTAACGTATAATTTCTGCATGGGATGGATATTGGCGAACATATTACTTTCGTCTTGTCTGAATACTCTGAAGTTGATTATACCCAGCAGCTTTGATGCGGAGGCGAATTGATTTTGAATTTTTTAAAAGATTTGGTCTGAAGTAGTCTTTTGGATTCTGGGAAATTGACTTTTAGAACTTAGTAGACTTCTTAAAAACATCAAAAACAAAATGTATCTACATTACAGAGCATTAAAGAAGAGCAATTAAGCCCTTTATGTAAATATAACAGAAAAATAGAAGAGAAAGAGAGATACAGTAAATTCCAAAAAAGGTCATGTCATGACATCTTTCATTTAGGAAGGATTACAGTTCAGTACCAGCTGTTTCTTCCTATCGAATGGTTATCGGAATGGCTCATCGGGAGTTAAAAAATTCACTGCTATATATAAAAATAAAGTGGTATTAACGTTAGAACTGAAATATTCAAAGAAAATTCAATGTTAGATTATCCTTTTGTCTTTCATTTTTTAGAAAGGGAGAAGTAGAGAAGTATCTATACGAAATCCAATATTCTTTGAACTTTCTTATACACTTATTTTAAACATATTGATTTCCAACCCTTTCATCCCTGAATGTATTTTATTTTTGTTGAACTGCAAATACATATTCAAAGTATTTACGGATAATGTTTTAACTTATTTCCACACTAATTTGAATAGGGTATTTTCGAATTTCGAAATACGAAGTGATATTATCGAAAAATACGAAATTTTTAAAACTTATGTCAGAAACTGAAGATTTGATTGCTTTAATGGCAATTATTTGTAATATGTGCAGATCGTTGACCACCCTTGAAGTGGGTTTATAGAAATATTGCATATGTAGATATGTTTAGTGATTTTACATATGCTTATTACAATAGGCTTACGGACATTATTACCAGTGGTATACCGTATAGAGAGAGCGAAAACTTCAACGGATTGTTTGAACAAATTTCTTCTGTGATAAATTATCCTCTATCGCCGTACGGATTTGCTTTTCGCCCCAAACCTAGAACTCGGGGAGTTCTACTTCGCTAGCGAGCATTAAATGTTTCTGCACAAATTCAAGTGGTTTGGATAAGTACAACTTAAACAAGCCTCCTAAGCTTTTATATCTGATAGCAGAATTAATGCTTATGAGAGTCTCACGCATCTGCCCATAAGAGGAATAAAACTGATACGTTCTGCATTTACATATGATAGTCGAGTTCACATCTGTATTAAGCAGTCTGACTCCGCTACAATCAAATTCACTAGTTTGGATGCTTTTATTGATATTATTGCTGTAACAAATATGTTTGCTGCTCAAAATAATGTAGCGGCCAATTCCTCATAGCTTATTATTTTAAAGTGTACTTCATTTTAATGGCTCATTGTTACGCACAATTTGTTTATAATATGTTATTGTGTCTTTGTAGTAAGTTAAGTGTGATTATGCTCTTTATACCCTGGATGAAATCTACGGGGTATACTAAGTGTGTCATTCCGTTTATAACGCACAGAAATAATTATGGTAGAGCAAAATGGATTGGACAGCTACACATAATATTAAAAGTAATTTTAATTTTTGCATATCCGTCTGTCCATCTGTCTACCTGTTCGTCGGTCTGTCTGTTTCTCCGTCCTTACGATAACTCGAGAACGACTTCGCTTAGACAGAAATGATACAAATCGGGCAACTCCTTCATATGGTTGCAATACAAACATTTCGTTTTGCTTCTTGTGTAAAGCAATTTAATTTAAAATAACATTTCGCGCATTATTCTGAGCCGCTTGTTTCGCGTCTAGTATGATTTACATGACTTGAATCAGCGTCCCAGTGCTGTTTTAATAAAGCAGTGGGTAAAGAAATTCGATGAGACGGGATCGATACTAAACGTGAAACAAACTGGCGCAAGGACTTCTCAAAGTGAAGGGAATGTACAGAGAGTTTCCGCTTCCGTTCAACGTGATGCAGATTTATCGTTGTGCAATCTTTCGTCTCATTACGCCGTGTTTTTGAAATTCGATTTGAAATAATATTCATATAAGATCCAGTTAGTGCAGGAACTAAAGCCGAATAAATTACATTTACGCATGTTGTATAACGAAACATGGTTTGTTTGTTTGAAGCTCAATTCCACATTAACGGGCACGTTAATAAAAAGAAGTGCAGATATTGGAACAGCGAAAATCTCAAAGTTAAACATGAAAGATCCCTGCATTCGGCTAAGACTATATGGGCAGCAATTTCAGTTAGAGGAATCACTAGGCCTTATTACGAAGATGTTCACGGCCGGACGGTCACCGTTAACTCTAATGAGAATATGAAAATATTACAGGAGTTTCTGGTACCACAGCTACACAAATCTTATGGTTATAATCAGAACATTTGGAATCGTGGTTTCAGTAAGACGGAGCCACTTGCCACACCTCCAACGATTTCCTGCTGGTTGTTAAAGAAATGTTTCCGGAAAAGCTGATGTCTAAGCGAGGCGGCTTACCGTGGCCAACCAGGAGTCCCGATTTGACGCCAGCAGATTTCTTTTTATGGGGATATTTAAAGAATAGTGACACAGCTTTAATTAAAATCAAAGATTAAGAAAGAGATATCTGCAATCTCTCGCTCCCTTTGCCGAAGTGTCTTCAAAAATTTGCGTAATCGACATTTAAATGATATTATTTTTAAAACGTAATTTTCCATGCATTAGTAATCATGTAAATAATTAATTTTTTAATTCATATATCTTATTTTGATAATATTTTTCAATGTTAACTAATTCATGGCCCACCCTGTATGTTGAAATGTATATAGATTAAGTTAGGTTAGAGTGACGGTCATCGTACGAACTACGGCGATCATTCTCACTTTGACCATTTGAGGTTTGTGATACCACCTTAATGGGAATCCACCTGGCTATGCGCCAAAACCGTCCGCAAGAGTTTATAACCCCTACTGGGCCACAGCTCCTTGTCTGCTAGCTCCTCGAGTTCGCCGAAGAAGTAGCTGCCGAGCGCACTCCTTCTACGCCTGGCAAGGATAGGGCATTCGCAGAGCAGGTGCTGAACACTTTCAACTTATTTCTCATCCATCAGTTTCTGGAGAAATCATTCTTTGGTGCTTGCATGCGCTCTGCATGTTTACCAAAAAGACAGTGCCCGTAATAACTACGATAAGGTTACGCACATTTTTACTGTTCCTCCCCAGCAGAGAGTCGGTGCTCCTAGGACAAACTAAGGATCATTAAGGATCTCTTGAAATCGCACATGTGGTTAATTCTTCTCATCTGCGATTTACCAGCTTATACACCTGTACATATTCCGTCTGCCGGAAAAACTGAAAAATCCTTTCATCTATGCAAGTTTTCTTAAGGGGGGGGGGGTATTTTCCCTTTTTTCATTTATTTTTATTTTTTTAAATGAATATATAACATTTAAAGAATATCGTGTCCAAATTTCAAGTAAATCGGAGCAAAATTGACGAAGTTATGAGCGTTTGCGTATCTGTTGCACCGGCCAACTTTGTACCTGCCGCGCAGCTGCCCGCATTCCCTCCTGCCGGTCTCCTGTATTGTATTTATAGCCCCAAATGTTTCCTGCTATTAAAGTATACATTCATTTGGCGTCCTGCATATTCGAGAGTCTGAACCAGGTCATCTGGAAAATGTCACCAAAATCTGTTAGTGGCACCGCTACTATTGTTGAAATCGCAGCTCATGTTGCTGCATGTAGTTTCAATGAAGGTAATTTTACGTTATTATCCTTCATGCATGAGATGGGTATCAGTACAGGATCCAGTTCTCATGAAGCGCGTCAAGCCGACCACTCACGCATTACAAGAGCAGAGGAGCGAGCGGTTCTTAACAGCAAAGAAGAGAGACAATTAAGAAGATAGGCAAATCCGACTATGAACTGTGTCGACTGTGCGAAGAGAAAGACCAAACCTCGATGCATGCCATATGTGAATATCGGCGCTTGCAGGTTGAAAGCAGAGACTATAACTCACTAAGTTCATATATACTTACACGCCTTTCCATTTAATTCGATAAAGTCCGAGGTTTAAAATCATTCCTCATTTACTCGTGAAAACAAGTTAAACTGCAAACAGAAGTCGTAAAACAATGCCATCCCTTCCTCCATATATATAGTGCTTTTTTGAGGTAATGTCCAATTATCTAGCGTAGAGTAACAAATTTTAATAAGCATATGTCGTTATGGACGTTTTGAATTAGGTAAACAAAATGGTAGATTAAACATGTAACCACATATAATAGCTCATATTGAGAATATTTCTGTTTTCGTGGCTTCAGATGTTTGTCTATATGCAAATAAATTACCCACTGAAAGCTATTTTAGTTATCATGTTATATAAATGATTATTTACTAAATATATATACATATATACAGCAAAAAACTGCAACTGAAATTTGCGGTCAAGTAATTCTAAGTTGAGCAATTTTATTTCGCTACACTTACATAGAGCTCGAGGCAATATTATTTGCCCAAAATTTATTAGCAGAAACCTATTTAAAATTTCAGATATTTTATTGCGTAACTTATATATAATATAGTTTTCCTTAGATGAATAGACAGACGCCCTTTTGTTGGTTGAAGGATTTACTCGGGCGCCAATACATTCGGTTGACGATCGGCAGCGAAACATCATGATTTGTGGCTGGGTAGCTTCAGTTGACTAAGGGGTCCAAATCACAATAGCTGGTTTGAGTTCAATTTCTTGGTTTATTACTTACGTCCCTAAGATATTGGTAAATGCAAAATGTTTAAAGTAAAGCTTAAAATGACCAAATCTAGCTTAGATGTACGACAGAATAGCTTTCCGTTGCACACGTACTGACTAGTGGATTCCGTTGTTCACGTACTACTACTAGATTTCCATTTAAAACATCTCCAATGTCTGTTGATGTCGGGCCTAAAGTTGTTAGATAAGTGAGCATTCCGCTTTTTTGCATTAGAAAGGCAATTATTAATTATCACTTGCTGTGTTTGTCTAGATAAAAAGCTGTTGATAACTGAAAGTGCGGATGAGGTGAAGTTAAAATTCATAGTCCTTATTAAGCGCTCCACGGATATCGTAAGGAACTTTAAGTAGAACTGTTTCGCAGCTGTGTTTTCGACCAGATCGATAAGTAGACAATAACGAACGTTCCTCAAGGTACACGAACATCTGAGTTAATCGGAGCTTCTCGAAGGCTTTCGTTAAAAAAAATAGTAGGCTGATATGTCGGAAGTCAGAAATGTTAATGGATTGTTATTTTTAGCAATGGCTGAAGTAACTGCCCTTTTCCAGTTTTTTGGAATCTCTGCAGTAGTTAAAGTTATTAAAGATATGCTCGACAAAAGGTAATATAGCAGGCAAAAGTAATTTCGGGAAAAGGAAACGGATCGAATTAAGGATATTACAAACCTCTTAACGATCTACACAGCGGAAGCTGAAACCATCACCTGATGGTGATTGAGTAGTACCACTGCTGAAGAGGAAGTTAACTATTCATTTAGATTTCCACCCCTTGCACATCGTCTATCTTAATTTCTTGCTACTACTCAGATTAATTTTGAATACCTTTATCCCAATTAAGCGTGAATTTAATTCCCGTGTCATTGAATTAAATGATCACCCATATAAATATATATAATCAGTAATTAAGAATTAAGGGATCCTACTAGCACACATATGTACCTACATACATCTGTAAGTACTCAGATAATGAATGCATTTTACTTTCATGACCAGCTTTTTAATCCTCTACGGGGCTTATTAATTTTTCAAGCATCCTACCTCATTGATAAATAATTTGTTGTGTGCAAGTTTAATGAATCAAGAGGAGTCATTTATTGTGTAAATTTAATGTTATTATATATTTTATAAACCATATTTTTACCCTCCTACCAGCATACCTAGCATTATACCATCATCCAAAACTTCTCATGATATTCATATCGTGTTGGAAAATTTTTACTATTTAGTTATGAGACCATCATCATCATGGCTTTGAAACCAGGCCCAACTATTATCTCTTGAATAATTTTTTTCTGTTATAAAAACATATATTATATTTTTTGTGTTACTACATTAATGAGAAGATACATACATATGTACGCGTCTACTATGTGGTGTACTATCAGGCTGATGGTGGTATGTTAACGTGCAAAACTTTACACCGAACATTGGAAAAACAATTCCGACAGAAACGTAATCCATATAATATAGGTACCGATTTGGAATCTGTTGAGAGAACTGCTGGGATTAAATGGTTCAAACGAAATAGGGGCCTTAATTTGTGTGAAAGGAAAAAGGATTAACATGATCGACAATCAATCTGTGTGGCATTGTATTTTATTTTTCAATTCCTAGCTATATGTTTCCAAATTTTTTTTTTTTTTTTGCTGTATTGATGAGTGGAGCAATCAGTTTTCTCCATTGAAGTTATTGTGGTCGGATGAGTGTGCAATAAATCCTGCTAGTAACAAATTTCCGTAGGTATATATATTCGTATGGATGTCGAATTACTAATGGTTTTTCTTATTTTTTTTCAGGCAGCTATTAGTCTTAATGTGAAATATCATTGTGAATGTACTATATTTTTTTCCATAATTTCTAGCGCTTTGATTTTATATAGAAAATACTTTTATTTCATAAAACAAAAGTGTGTTTTCCAGATGAGAAAAAATGTTTGGTAATTATGATATTTTTAAAATCTCTGGACTACGCTTGGGTGCCTGGGCAAAGTGATGTATCAGAAAATTAGATTGATGATGTTCAGGCCTGCCAGGGAAGATTCAGCCATGAATATATTTATGATTTGCGGCAGAATTCATAGAAATAATCAGTGAAGAAAATTTTAGGTTTATATGTCTACAAATTGGCTAATCGCAGATGGGGAGAACTAACCACATATATGATTTCAAGACAGAGCTATATTTCAAGATAGATAAGTCCTAAGAGGATAGAAACTCTGCTAACGAGGAATTATAATGACGTGTTCGAGCCGTACTGTATTTATAGTAGGACACTACCTCTGTGACATACATATGTTTCGCTTCATAGAATGATTTCTAAAGAACTGTATGGACAAAGACAAGATTGATTGTGTTCAGTATTTACTGTGGGAATGTCTCAACCTTGCTAAATGTAGAATGACTGCGCTTGATAGGTACTTAGGACTGTGGGGAGGGGAGAGACTAGCAGATATAGAGCTGATGGACCAAGTAAGCTCCATTAATTCGTATGGGTGGTTTTAATACACAATCATCTCCAGGTTGGGTGATGATGAGGTGGCCCCACCTAATGTGCTATTCATCTAAGTGCGGCTAATTGGAGGTATTTCGATAGCCGGATTCTAATCCAATCTATCATAGTCTACATCTTATTATATATTAAGTTCACATTATCGTAGTATCTCTAATATTTTAGGATTGTTTTTTTCATGTGTTGACTGGACAATGGACTCTATAGCTGTGTTCTTTTGTGTACCTTGCAGAACTTCTATATACTGGAGAAAACAGATTGCTCTGTCGATTGAAATGAACTACTCATTTATGTAAATCTTATATGAAATTGCATGAGGTGTTCTTTTGTGTATCTTTTGTTCTGCGCTGTTCGGCGGACACAAATGAACACAGCTTATAATAACGTTTCGAGTTTCATTCGCGTTGTTGGCTATATGTAGTTACTGCCAGTGTATTACAATTATGTTTAGGTATGTTGGTCTAAAGTTTTTAGCAATATACTACCTACTATATCATCACAATATAATCAATATTGCATTATTGATAAAAACATTTCGAATAAATTGTATGTAGACATAAATTTAGACGGAAAACTTATTATCAACATCACAAGGGATCATTGAAGAAAGCTTAATTTGTATCAACAGCGGTCTGAATAGTTCCCGTATTATTGTGAAAAACTAAAGAATATAAAGATCAAAGATGCAATTGGTTCAATTTATTAAAAAAATTATTAAAAAAATTTAATTGAAATTTCATAACTCAATTCAAAAATTTCATTTACATTCTTATTATATCCTGATGAAATCTGTTGGATATCATGTGTTTGATTTAAAATTTAAAATCCGGGTGTCAGCTTTCTTCTGGCTTGCGAATAACCCTTCGGCCAATGGTGCCTATAGTCCAGTCCAGGGCTTTGCACTACAAAAGGTGGGGTAGTTGTGATTTGTACTTATATGTGTTTTTTAGTTCCGAGTCTTGATGAACAGTCCAAGTTTTCACCCTTTACGGGGTCCGTGCGGTCCGCCATCGTCGATTAAAAGTAGCAAAAATAGTTTGTTTTTTAATAATTCCTCAATGGTTGATCCTACGACAAAAATGTAAAAATATAAATTTCAAGGAGATTAAATTCCCTTTTTGTATAAACACTTTTTTGTAAGTCTGTTGTATATACAGCTACAGCGGTGGAAACGTAAACATGCTACCAAAAAAATGTAAGTGCCACTTATACAGTGTGTTTCGTCAATGGTGGTCCATAGGAACGGAGGTGATAGTAGGCATCCAGTCAAACAAAAATTGCTCGGCAAGGGGAGCCGGCATGTCAGCGGTTTCGGAGTTACAGGGTGATTAAGATAATGTGGTAGTTTTTCACAAAATACCTAGTATTTTAAAATCCACGTAGAACTGCGTAAATTTACACAGATTTTTCTATATAACTCAGAGCAGCAATTTTCAATGATAAAAATTATGTAATATTACGGCTATATAACCACGGCCTTAAAATGTGGATACTACAGTGTCAAACAATACTTTTATTCGGTGTATTCTGAGCCTAGATGGTGAAAATTCATTTGTTTTTAGCTTATGCTTTAATTGAAC
Source organism: Dioctria rufipes (assembly GCA_963924295.1). Taxonomy (NCBI): domain Eukaryota; kingdom Metazoa; phylum Arthropoda; class Insecta; order Diptera; family Asilidae; genus Dioctria; species Dioctria rufipes. The sequence continues at coordinate 166,749,006 of OZ002743.1, forward strand.
CTACATGTGGCCTTCAAATCATCGAAAATACATATTACAATATTCCTCCCAATATAGCCTTACAGTGAATATTATATATTTTATATATATTATATATTATATTATATATTGTACTATTAGTGTTTACACCCAAACTCATATGGAGAAATCTGTGTTATCCAAAGGTCAAAGATTTTAAATTTTGATATTAGCAATAGAAAAATCCTAAACTGCACAATTCCACAACCCTCAAAGGTTTTTGTAATTATGCCACAAATAATCAATCCATGGAGTACTCTTTTAAAGAAAAAGCTAATTTCCTCATCTGTTTTTCAATATACCCATTGAAAAAAAATTTAACCTCTGAAAGAAAGAAACGAGGCGCAGTAATCAATGAGACTGGTAATTTCTTTATCTTTGAGCAAGCAATCTCTTCAATCTTTTCGAATGATTGCTACTTTACAGGATTTCTCAAATGAATAAATTATTAACATTTAAGATCTTATACAGGTTTTCCTCCTTTTTTTTTATTGCGCCCAATTAATATTTGAGTAGGTACTTAAGTACTTATTATTAATTAATTAGGATTTTTTGAGTAAAAGTATATTTCTTACTGAACTTCGTCACTCAGAAATGTTGAAATTGTTTATTAAGAAGAAAGGCAAAAGTTTGTTCTTTATAAATTTAATATTCTCACTTCAAGTTACTTTTAAAGACATTTATCAATTTTTGGGATAGCACTTGGTGGAATATGTTTCTATTTGGCAACTTTGTTTGAAAAAACCCCTTTTTGTGCCGAATTTTATATGGATTACTTTGAAAAGAAGATATTTAGTAGTAACAATAATCTGGTTAAACATATATTGACATGGTACCGATATGTAGATGACATATTTTGTATTTGGAATGGCACAGAGAGGCAATTAATGACCTTTTTAAATACCTTTTTAAATAAAATTGACGACAGTATAACATTTACTGTAGAATTAGGGAATAAGAGCATCAACTTTTTAGATTTGAGTATAACTATTAATACTGATAATCTTTTAACTTTTGACATTTTTCGTAAAGCTACTTACTTGGACGCGGTTATACCAAGCCATTCTTGCCATCCTTGGTCTACTAAATTGGCAGCTTTCCATTCTTTTATAAATAGACTTCTCTCTGTTCCACTGAACAACTACAGTTTTTACGAGGAATTAAACATCATTAAAGACATTGCTATAAGGAACTGATATGAACCAAAACTAATTTACAAGTTGCTTAACAAAAAACAAAAAATTGGTATCCTGAACTCTATTTTTCCAATACCTAAGTCTAATGAACTTAGTTCAAAGAAATGGAGAAAAATTCCTTATTTACCCAATATTTCCGAAAAATTAAAAAAACCTCTAGCAAATAAGCAGATTAATCCAGCCTTCTTTAATAAATTAACCACAAAAAATTTATTAACTTAATAAATTGGGGTTAAAGAAATCTACAATGGACAGGAGCGGAGTCTATAAAGTAAGCTGTAACGATTCCTCGGGGTTTTACATAGGAAAAACAAAAAGATCTCTAAAACTAAGATCCAGAGAACATATTAATTTATCCAACACAAATAATCCGACTTCAGGTCTTGCTAAACATTTAAAATATACCGGACATAAGTGTACTACCCAAAATATAAGCCTTTTACATAATATTAATGGAGGCCCAGTATTGGATAGGTATGAAATATTTGAAATCAGAAAGGCTATTGACGACGGTTATACTTTGCTGAATGATCAGATTGATTTTTATAATAGAAGCCCCCTTTTAAACCCTAATCTAGTTAAGTTATAACATTAGTCCACAAATTATATACAACTCATCTGTGATCTCTTGTTCGTGTCTAGCTCTGTTAACTTATTATTTTTGTAACGTTTGTGTGTATTCATGTAGCGTTTAGTGTATGTACGAAACTCGGTTAGCGTAGTATGTATGTATGTATCTAGGTCAGCTTAATTGACCCAGATTTAGGTTTAGTGCAAGCCCCGATGATGTCCTAATAAGACGAAACGCGTAGGCTTTTACTCAATTTTGTGTAAAAAATAAAAATAAATTGTTGTTGAATTGGAGCAAGTGTTTTGTTGTTGTTTTTTCAAACAAAGATGCCTAATACTTTTAAAGAATTGAAGAAAAACTTGGAATAAAGCGAAAATTAAAATTTCCTGTATAGCTTGGGACAACTGGACGAATTTTTAAATAAATTTAAAATCTATTTTCATTAAGAAAATGAACAGAGTTACTTTTTCTGTTATCAATTATAAATTGATTATATTATTCCATCAAAACAACCTTGAAACGATAAATCTGGCGCAATTAAGTGCGAATATGGAACTATCAATAATTTCTAACAGGTACGAAAAAAGTTGTTTTTATTTATTATTTTTCCACATAGTTTTCATATTTTTTATAAACTTCTTAAATATGGCAGCAGTTTCTAAAGTACACTGTCGTTTGTAATCCTATCATTAAACGTCCTCAATTAGTTAGTTCCAAAATCTTATGATTGACTTTGCAGCATTTTAGTCAGTACTAGTAGAAAACCGGATACCCAGCAATCCGGTCCATAATTTTGGTCTATTGCCAGGGCTGCTCTCCAGAAAATTCCCGCACGCAGTGTTGAAGTATGGCACCGAGAAGTTTGAAAACTATAGTTGGCAGAAAATTATTATTATAATTTTAAAACCAATTTGGAAATATTATAGGAGAAGTATGTGAACCAGTTAAAAAAATCAAACGATGGAAAAGAATCTTGAGAAAAGCCCCAACTGTTTTAACGCATTCAAATCTCAGCACGGCTTAATTTTTTAATGAAACAAAAAAAGAACCAATTGAAATAAATTAAAAAAAAAAAAAAAAGAAAAAAAGAAAATTAATAAAAATTTTATACATACTTAAGAGAGAATTCCGTTCTAACAACGGGCAATTTTAGCTAGTAGTTTACTAAATTAAAAATTCTTTTTTATATAGTTGTTTCAAGTTATTATTTTTCGATACGCGTATTTCGGCTTACGAGTATATAAGAAAGAATTTTTAATATATCATAAATATGTTTCATAAAAATCTCACGGTTCAGTCATAGGGTATAGTGTAGTTAAATATTTAAAGAATATGGCGCATAATTGTGGTTGCATCTTATCTTTCGGGTTGGATGCAGTTGGTAGTTTGCAATAAACAATCTTCGAGCCTCATGCTCATAAATTGTTGCATCCCACAAGGTTCGGTTTTGGGTTCATTGTTTTTCTTCATCTTCTAATTGCTAATTTTCCATCCCGCTGGGACTTATTAAGGATGTGATTGAGAAACTCAATGCAGACCTCCTAGGGCTTCTGAATGGGCCAGAAAAAGTAAATTAGTACTTAGCCCTGCCAAAATAATCCTCCTTTAATATACAACAAATCTTCCTTGAAGACAAATTGATCTTATTTTCTCTTCTTCGTGTAAGTTCTTTAGTTGCCCTTCTATCTTGTCTTCGCCATCTCTCTCAATAATAATGAGGTTCGTTCCGTCTTAATAATTATCAATCTTTACGATAATTATTGCACTTCTGGAAAATAAGCAAATATTAATCTCAACGTCGTCACCACACCTTTTTGCTCTGACGAGCACTTTACCTGACTTGGTTTCGGCAGCTTGCTCGATTTTGGGTACTACTTGGTAATAATTTAGTCTTGTCGACTTTGTACATCTTCCGATTATTAATCACTTCAATTCTTTTAATTATTTTATATCAACACGATAGCTTCACCGCTGAAATCTCATGTGATTAACTCGTGGCAGGGCTGGAAACTTCTCCATTTCTGCTTGTATTAGTTCCACGAGTCAACCCACACCGTTGATTCCGAAAATGCTCGAACTTTCCTTTTATCCAAGCCGTGCATACATTGGGATCTGGCTAACTAGCTACTTGGACTTAATATTATTACTGCACTAATGCCTTACTTAAATCAAATTAATAATTCACTCAATATTTTACAAGATGGAAATTAACTTATCTTGTCTACAACATTTTTTTTTTTTTATTTCTAATTATAATCTTAACTAGCTTCACCTGAGCTCGGAACTTTTATTACTTTAGAGAATCTCAAAAATATCTTTCGTTTTCAACCTGTCATAAAATTACTCGCAAAGTGACAAATCGCTGTGATATCGGAGAATATTTACACTTGTACCCAATCGACGGATAATTGTTTGTTGTTAACTAAGTTTCCGTTGCTAATTACTTTTCGATTACTAGTCTTGCTATCACCTTTTTTATTTGCTACCCATCTGTGCTTTGAAGCTTGGATTTCTATGATTGTTTATTTATTATATGCCCTACATCAACATCCTCGTAATACTTCTTTTATCATGTCATGTATTGTTGTTCTTTTATTGTTCTTCTCACCTTTGTTAAATATCGTCGCACGTGCCTATATGAGAATTGAGATCTTTTGGAGCATTTGAGTAACCAGCTTTTTAGGTCTCCCTGCCTGAACCTCTTAACATTCCTGCTTACATTTATATTCCTCATTTGCATGCGCTTACTTCTTAAAATTTCTTTACTTTACGGGCGATATCAATCCTGTTCCACCAGTACCCGAGGCTCAGTTGGATGTACAAAAGGTTGCTTACATGGGTTACAATGCTACAATTTTGCTAGAAAACTTCAGTGAACTAAAAGTATAGAAGCTAACAAATCTATGTGTTACTGTTTAAACGAACAATCAGACTCCTTGGAATTGTGTACTAAGGCGTTGGACTTTTATCTTCGCCCTTATTATAGTAGCAGTATAAAACTTAGATAGGGTAGCTATTATTAGCAATTTGTGCAATACTTCTTTTGCTATGTACCTGGATATCTTCCTCACATTTGTCAAACGAATCTTTGAACGGCTAGGTGGCTTTAGAAGCATAACCGAATTGAAATCATTCGTAAATGATTTATTATTCTATAATTAAGAGATTCACAATGGTGGCCGATTCTTATTTTTATCTTGGTTCATACTGTTAAGGCCTTGATGATCATAGCTGCTCGAAACGGTAATTTGATATACAAAAACTACTCTCAGCAAATCCTTCAAGCAATGTAGCTCATAATGTATGCTTGTTACCTTGCCACCATAAAATTATTTTTATAATATTATTGATTATGAACATCCAAGTTATTTGGCTGATATCTAGGAGTGTATTACAGTTTCAATGTTTGCCGTAATAGATCTAGGAAATTTTGATTCAAATTAAACAGCATAATTCGAGAGATTGATCCCGCGAGACTTCTTAGTTCTCAAGAGAATAAAGGGAATATTGTCAAGTGATTTTTGGTTAAGCAAGCAATTTGGGTATTATGACGCACTGTAAGCCGCTGATATTTGCTTGTACCCGCAACGCCGATAGTAAACTCTACTAAAAATCCTTCTTGTAAGGATAACATTTCCTTAAATGGACGCGAATTGATGTGTTTAACCTATGTATATTATTTACATTATTTCTTTTGGATGAGTTTTGTAAATGTGTGTTCTCTCCGTTTTGGTAAACATATCTTCGGCACTGTATATATTTCAGGGGACTTGCTTGTGCATCACAAATGATCAATTTCAAATTAGAGAATAATAAGGATAAGAACTTTTTGAAATTATCTATACCTACTGGTCGCAAATAGATATGGTATTTATGGCTATGACGTTAATCACTACCAAAAACATCGTGAGACAATTGTGGTCGAACATCAAAGTAATGTAGACAGTTTTCAGTTTTCAATACTGAATACGTTATTCATCACGAATGTAATCCATAAAAGCCTATTAAATTTCAATAACTTTATACATACGCTATATTATATTGTATGCATAATATTTTAATGACAAACTATACATCCATTGGCTTGTAGCTCCAGATCAAAGACAATGTTCGGGAGTCATAAAAAAAAATTCTTTTAAGAGCCCTATTTTAACAGGAATTTGTGAAACCGTAAATCCAAGCTTATCTACAACAAAAACTTATGTAAAAGTAATTCTGATTTAACTAACAAGGGATTGAAATTTGTAGAGATTTCGTTTAAATTCGAAGAACAATAACCATAAATTAAAGTAACCTTCCTCTATATAAATATTTAATTTTGTTTTTCTATACATAAACAATTTGGTCCTTTTTAATTCTAATTTTAAACTACTGCAGGATTCAAATGATTCTATGAATTCTATTCAATAAGTCTAAATTCAACTTTTGTCTAACCTAATGCGAAAACTTGTGTGTCAACAATGTAAAAACGTGCTTGGTATAGGAATTAGGTACATACATGTATATTCTATATTCCAGCCCCCCTCACTCCCCCACTCGCAAAACTCTTCAGAATTATCCTGTAATTTGATATCATCCCTTTTCTTTATTGTTTTTATTTTAATGACACACTCGCATTCGAGGTAAATTTAGATGGAAGATTTATAATCCACACATATCTTTTGCAGTTATCTCTTAGAATTTTATTTTTTTGTACATATGTTAGAATGTCTGTCACGAACATGACTTGCGTCCAAATCATCATAAAGTTTGCGAAAGAGATTTTTCATCAGTTCATCCTTTTTCAGTGATGATATTGGCAGAAATTGTTTATGCGGTAGAAGAAGGAGGAGAGTGGAATGTATATGAACATTAAAGATTTATATATTAGTATGTGCTTTTCCAAGGAAACATTTGAAATTATTTTCACGATCTCTATAAAGTGAAGTTAGGAGTAGTTTCATGGAATGAATGATGATAAAATTATAAATCTCAATAAATGTTTTCACGATGCTAAGCACTATACTTCTGAGTATTACTTACTTTCAATCCTTGCTACAATTATGATTTTGTAAAAGAGAAGTTTGGTTTGCTGTCGTCGGACATACGTTAGAGTAGAGGCTATCGAAATACCTGCGATCGGTCACACTTAAATAACCGATGGTCAATTATAATGCCACCTAATCGGAACTTTATCTCAAATATTTTTTTTAATTAAGGGCTACGTTAAAACCAATCATGAGAGTGTATAAACCTCAAAAGAAGCTAACCAAGTGTATTCCTTCTACGTTTGGTAAGGTTGGGGTATTCGCACAAAAGGTGTGGAATAGTCTCAACATCTTCTTCGTCCAGATAGCCTCTGCAGAAGGCATTGTATGGAGATTGCATGTGTTGCGAATGTTTTTCAAAGAATTCTATGTGCTGTGATAGCTGCAGTAAGCTTCCGGGTCATTATGGTTCCTCTTTAGTAGAAGTTCCGTCTGAATAGGATACATCTTAGGCAATACATGTCTTAAAATCACTCATTTGGATAGTTCTTCACATCTGCGAATAGCAAGCTTTGCCGATTCTTGAGGCCCACCTATTAATTTTTCCTGTAACCATACATACATAAACAAATCCTGCCTGGATAAAGCATCAGGTGCCTCATTTCTGGTATATAAATATAGTCTGGTACCCAGAAGAGAATATCTCTTTTTTATCCACACGCACTGCGACAACGTTGAACCAGGTCCAATCTAATGGTCTTCCAGTCAAAGGCTGTAATTGAAGCTTGGCTGTCAATGCAAATGTACATATATCGATCATTATGTACATTTTAAGTTATTTCCAATATCCCTACTGCGTTACTAATAGCTTAATCCTCCGGTTGGAAGACACTACAGGGATGCTGAGTATACCCTGGATTAAACTCCACGCCTTTTCTCCAGCCATTTGTAAAGACACACATCTGAGAGTGATTTTCGATGCGATTATCCTCCCACTAAAAAAATATTTGTTGAGATACCTTTCTCAAAGTATTGCCGTGGGCTCTCCGCACATAGTCTTTGAGATAGATCTTTCATATTATGATGTAATCGAGTACTGTGCGGCTATCCCAGCCCAACTCTTTAAGTCTCAGTAAATTTTTTGCAGCTATACATATTCCAGGGATGTCAAGGGGCAGGAATGCGAGCATAATCCCCATTGCTGCTGTTGTTGTTATTCGTAGAGCTTCTGTGTTACCTACACAGGTAGCTCTCTGTATGTTAGTAAAACTTCAGATGAAAACCCTCACTCTAGAGCACTTGATCAGACCAAGAAATGACAATTTCATTAACCACCAATAATCATAGTCAAGGTGAAATGACAGAGTATTTACTACCCCTAGACACACTCCTACTAATATTATTGTCGCCAGGCATGTTGTGATCTACAAATTTCACGTTCTTTGAGTAGGTTGTCCATTGACATCTGTATAGATTTTTCGAAAGTCTTCAAACGAAACCATAAGTCTAAAGTCCTTAGCGATCATGTGTTCACTTCTGCCTTTCTTGGAAATGAAGATCACTTTGATTTACTTCAGATGCGTGGGAAATGGGAGTAGTATAAGCAACTTTTATAGATCACCATAAGCCCCGATATTTTAATTTCTTGTATAATCTGCAGCATGACTGGAATGATGATATCAATTCCTGGTTAATTGTGGGGCGCCAAATAATGAATTGCCCACTCTGTTTTCTTCTTCTTTACAATATCCCATATAGGCTATAAGTTCAAAGTATCTACATTCTTATTATTAATGTTAGTCTGGTTGGCTTGGGGTTATCTTCCCCAGTATCGTTGCAGGTAAATTCTTTTCTTTTCAGGAACGACGGAGCATAAAGCAGTTGTCTGAAACCTTCCTAAGTTTAGCGGAAACAATAGATTCACAATAGATCCTCCATGAAAAGTATTCATTATATTTCATTGAGAGCTTGCAAACTCTGTTACTTGCCTTTTACTGGGCCCAGTGCTGACTTCTAATCTCTTTTTCTTTATTGAATAGTCTTTGTGCGCTCTTCCGGAGTATACATATTAAGTCCTTATTCTACCAGGGTGAATATGATTTTTTAGAAGGCCGTCGTTATTAAAACTGTAATTAGACAAATATATAAATTCATGTCTTCTTTTGCTTACCTGATTACTTTTTGTAATAAAAGGTGTAGTGTGGGTGTCTTATCCCTTAAGTAGGCTCATTAGCAAAATCACAAAAGTGGTTGCAAATCATAAAATTTTCAAAAACAAAAACAATGCATTTCGATAACTAAATCTTTATGCTTTAACAAAAACTGAAAAACAAATGACTTTACGTTAACATAAAAATAAAATAACAATCATTTTATATTACGTACTGAGGAACTTCTTGCTATTCTTCGAGAGAAAATTCGTCCTGCATCCTTTTCGCGGCTAAAATTGGCCGTACGTCGTCTTTTCTGACCCAAGATTCCTAGATTAGGGCATGTGACAGACATACTTTTATATTTTATTTGTAAATAGGTTAAGATATTTACATCACAATTATGGGTATGTTAAAAATTTAAATCTTAACAACTTCTATGTATAAAATTAGGTGGAAGAACTTTAAAACAAAATTAATCAGGACCCACCTGCGTTTCTTTAGTTATTTCTTGATCTTTATCTAACCTCTAATCATTGATCTAAGTAGATATCTAAAATAAAAGGATCAGTCATAAACATGGAGCATTCGAGAGAAGACTTACGGAATAATTGATTAATATTATTTCCAGGTACATTAATACTTACTTAGACTACAACTTCTCCAACAGCATTTTGAAAGCTTGAAAAAATTTCGTAATATAGGAAAAAAAATTAATTGTAATTCAAGCCCGTGCACCTTGTCTTGTAAGTGTATTTTCGTGCCTGAAGACCTTTGAACAATGATGACTGGTAAAATCTACCATCGCTTAATTCAAAAGGCATGTTTTTAATCAACACCTAAACCCAAATATACCATGACACATATAATGTATTAATTTTCAATTATCCTGATACTTCTTAGTTATTATTAAATGCGCTCTGCTTAAAAAAAAAAAAAATAATAATAATTTTACAGAAAGTTGTGTCAAGATATTATGTAGACAGACCTAGAGTGAATAAAAATCGAAATCACTTATTGCGATATCGCCCTATACGACTACCACAGATAAAAGTTTAGAAATCTTTAAACACTTTTTAATACACATAAAATAACACACGTATAAATCCCGGTCTTTGAATACACCGAGGTTCGGTCAAGTGAAACAAAGTCAACCCGAAAAAACAACTCTACTTTGATACTATTGAGATTATTTAATTTCCGGTTGACTACGGTATATCTGTTGTCCAAGTTCAATATATATCTAAAGCCATCAGAAAAGCCTATTTCCGTTTTGCTTATCACACCCACCGCCCACAAGTAAACTGAATAATAAAATTCGCATCAGATATGTAATAGACACCTTGGAGCATTTCAACTTTTAACAGAAAACGGTTCTCTGATATTTTTTGTACTTACTCAACACAATTCGTATTAGGATAATATTTCTAGTTTTTAGCATTAGGAATAGTGATAAGAAGGACAAGAGAGAGGGAATTGGACAGAAAGCTTGCGCAATAAATAAGATAAGATTCTGGAATGTTGTTTTGTAAAACATCCGTTCAGCTATGATCATCTCTTGAAAACTGTTGTAATATGACTATAGTTGTGCTTTAGCGGATCTAGATGGTAGATTATTAGTAGATTTGATTATGTTTTCCTTTTTTAATTATTTAAAAGCAATATTAAAATGAATTTGAGCTAATCTTGATTTTTTATCAGATTTTCAAAAGGATATAAATATCATAAAATATATCAAAAACTTAGTTCTCCACACAATGGCATACATAAATGTACTACATTGCAGTTGTATTTATGGTGCAATATTAGATCGCGAAAGTTATTAAAATCAATCATTCTGACATAAAGTTATTTTAAAAAAATTTTAAAGATCGGATGGGACAGGTGCTTTGTATATGAATTCTTTATGAGTAGAAGATGTTAAAATTATAGTGCGTGCAATCATGTTGTTAAGAATTCAAAAAATGATGAAGCATGTGCTACATGTTCGGGTGATCCCAACCTAAAGCATTGCAATAATGGCAATGGTATATGTATAAACTGCAGAATAATAAATAAGAATAAGAATATCTTATTTATAATTAAACACTATAACAATGTCAATATTGTTTTAGTACGATAAAGCGCAAAAAGAATAAATCGATACAAGCAAATAATAATATAAAGTTCGAGTTATAAATTAAAAAATAAAAATAAATTAGGAATTAAAAATTAAATTCGAAAAATCATACTACTAAACAACGGAAATAAAATAATCAAATATTACTTAAACATAAAATTGTATACTAATAAAAAAAAATACAAATATATAAATAACTAAGAACTAGAGAAATTAAAGCCAACACCACCTAAAACATGTCCAAAAGTCTATCCCACGATGGTGCTGTAGTCGAGCTTGTACGTTGAATATGGGATGGTGAATTACTTAAAGATCGAACATTACAAACAAAGTAAGAGTTTTGCATTACTGAATATTGAAAGATTGGTACCAACAAATCGAAACGCATTGTGGAGCTTAAAAATTTTAATTTATTGAATAAATAAGGAGACTGCCATAGAATCATTACGGTAGTATTATACATTGAACTATTGAAGTGTGTTCGTAAACATAGCTCTCGAAAACAACTACAGTCGGCGAAGCCTACCATAAATCCCACCTGTCATATCGTTATCATGATCACAGCATTGTATTTAGAATTCCGGAGGACATCAAGAATTTTTACACGATTTGAAAATGGCAGCACCGTGTTATTTAAAAATTCAGGTGGAAGATGAGATACAATACACTGCGACTTTCCGGCATTAAGCAATGAAAGATTATTATCTAGCCAATGTGCAATATTGTGTAAGTCGGTATTTAACCTATCAATACAATCATTCACTAATTCAATTTGTCGACTACATACACCTGTACATCATCGGCATACAAGTGAATTTTGCAGTCTTCAACAATATTAGGAATGTCATTTATATACAGACTGAAGAGCAGAGGGCAAAGAATAGAGCCTTTAGGGATACCACAGTTAAAAATGACTTTCATTTTCTACTAATTTTATTAAGAGATATGCGATCTATATTTCTAAGTTTATAGCTATGTTGTGATAGCATTATCTCTCAGATTGCGGATAGCGGATAGTACAATATATGAGCCCGTAAGATCGAGATTACCTTTCATAATTGCATTCGATTCGACCGAGTTTCAACTTTTCGGATTAACTTAGTTCGGTTTTCCAAACCAATACGCATCACTATTCTATAAAACTTTTTACCAATTATAACTACGTTCCAACAACTGTGAATATAATCACGCCACAATTCTACAGACTAATAATGAGAGAATTCTTTTCCAGCTCAAATTACTAGTTTCTTTACTTTCTCATATATGTACCTAGTCTTTAAATCGTAAGCTGCAGAGAATTCAAAAAGTTATATAATCTATGTGTAAGTCTAAAGTGTCATATCATTTCATTAATAAAATCTCAACGTTCTTCATTCACTTACTCATAGATATAATAACTAATAAATTTCTGTACAATTTCCTGACCATAAACCCTGCGGAAATAATAGCGAACGATTCCTATCTGTATAAGAATAATAATCCCTGCGAAATCACATTTTATACAATTTCACTATTCTTCAGCTAATATGAAGATGGATTCAAAGCTCTTCCTATAGGTCAAAGATACTTCTGCCGATGAATGATGTCTGAGGGGTTTAGATAAAACATTGAGGATAGCTATTCTATGATGAAAGTAAGTACATATAGATGGCATATCAAAAGCGTATTTAAACTCAAGCTCTTCCATATCCGGTCGGAAGCAATTTTGTTTTTAGAGCTCCGCTCTTGAAAGTTTTTTGAGTGTGATTCCTACACAGTGCCACGAATTAAATTTATCTGCAAAACAAAATTCGCGTAGACACTTATTCGCTCAATGAAAGAAATTTTCTAATGGTAGCTAATTAAATTTTGATGGTAGTAAGGATTTTACGACAAAGGAGCGTTTTTTGTTGTTGTTTTTTTTTTTTTTTTTAATTAAAATTATTTTAAATTACAATTACAATTATTTATTTCAAAATCAGTACAATAAGACATAAGTCTTTACTTAAGTACATTAAACAAGACAAGCTATATTTCAATAATAGGAGAGTTAGGCACTAGAGAGAATCAATATAAAAAACATAAAATTCCTATAAAGAAGGAAAAATAAAAAATTACAATGAAATAAGAAAAATAATAAGAAAAAAAAACAATCAGAGAGCTCAAAGTTAATCAAATTAATCAAAAACTAAAGCTGAACAAAGAAAAAAAGAAAAATATCTCAAGTCCGTGAGTGTGCAGAATCATTAAGGTGGACACAGAAAATCACTGATCAAACGCCTAAAAGATGCTACCGATCTTGTACGCTAAATCTCAGGTGGAAGTGTATTCCAAACGCAAGTTCTGTGGACAAAGTAAGAATCATCACGTACTAAGTGTTTAAAGCGAGGTAAAACTTGATTCAAATGTCTTTCACCATGCAGAAAATTAATAAAACCGATCAGGAATGGAGATACGCCATTGTACAGAATTTTATGGATGCTTTACGCAGTAAGTAAGTGTCCAAAGAGCAATCAATGATTTTATTCCTAAATAGCGTAATATGGTCAAATCGCCGCAAACCAAATGCAAATCTAGTGCAATCATTGAAAGCTACTTCCAGTTTCTGCTTGCAGGCAGCATCTAGTCTAGGGATTATCAAAGATCCGAATAAAAACTGTGGTAATAACAAAGACTTCACCAGATTTATGCGTGTAGTAGTTGAGAGAATATTGGCGTAGAACCACAGCCATCGAAGGGCTCCATACATTTTGCTAATTATCGCTTTTACATGGTCACAACAAGTCATTCTAGAATTCAAGAATAAGCCTAAATTTTTTACCCGACAAACAAAGGAAATTTGAGAGCCTTCCAGAAGAATATGGGGCAGGTGTGAGGGGTCGGTAGTGTGTTACTTCAGAGAAAGATTGTAATGCTGCGAACAGCCGGAGAAAAAAGGAAATTTTTATCCATTCTTGAGATAAAAAGCAGTTGAATCATTGAAACTTTGCATTATTTTTTATAATTTTATGCATAATTCATTTAAAGCGGTGATTTTAAATTATGAGGAATAATGAGGTTGAGTGAAGGGAGACGTGGAGGGGAAGGACACCTAATGAATATGCCATGTGGAACAATTTCATGTTATTGTAATAAGTTGCAAAATGAAACTAGAAATTTGAAAAAGCTAAACAGAGGATGCTGTGGGATAGTATTCCATTAATTTCGCATAGTATTGTTAGTTTTATGATTAAAGAGGGAGATGCGAAGTTGCAAGCCGCCGTACCCACGGAGAGTGCTTATTGTGCTCACTCTCTCATATCTTTAAAACAGGACAGGCCTTTTGCGTTAGTTTAAGTATCCGCATAGCGGTTTGTCAACCAACTCACTAGGGTACTTTACTAAAGGTTGCCATTGCACGTTTAGCTATCGCTGGGCATTTACACATGACATGTAAAACAGTCTCATCATCCGTCAAACATAGTCTGTGTAGATGATGGGATTGAGCCCATGCCGATAGTGATGAGTGTCTCCTCATTAGGCAAATCAGTGCTACAGTACTTCAGAAACTTTCTTACCCTTTTCATTAATACAACTATTTCCATTGAGGTTGAGTACTTAAAAATGCGTCGTCAGTGTAAACACCCCTTTAGGTTTGAGTACCTTAAGGCATAAGTCCTGTTAAGGTTGAGTACCTTCATATAGCGCCACAAGGAAGTCGCGGGTAAACAAAAGAGCTTGATCGCAATACAAACAGACGTAATCGCCACGAAAAGCTTGGAATTGTTTTATTCTATGATGCTTATCCAATGCTGTGCCTGTGACTTGATGATGTGCATTTGCGAATAGCTTCCTCAGCTGCACACAGAGGAAACGCACACATTGGCTCTCGGTTGACCAGAGGGAGGTCCCGCGATCCAGATCACTCTAACCCGATTCGATCTAAAAAGTCTGTCAAGGGCGCTTTTGCATTCCCATATGTTGGTTCTCAGCTAAAGAGAGGTCCTGGAACCCAGATTAGCCTAATCTGGTTCGATCTAATCAATTTGTCAAGGTCACTTTCACATTCACTGCAACTGTATGGCATGATAAATTGGCTGCATATGTTCAGTGATGTCTCAAACCTATGTGCAGTGGTCCGCACCTCGACCTTAATACCCAAATCAATTTTTGAACCCATTCGTATGCCAGATGTGTCAATAGCGGAAGACTCGCTAGCTAGTGACTGTCGGAAAGTTCCAAACTTCTCGGTTCTTCACCGTTACATTGTATGATTGGAACGAAAGAACCGCCACTGCTTATATTCTGATATCATAGCCACTTCACAAATTTTCTTGAACGGTCTACGAGCTCTTAGGCTCTACCAAAGGGTCCCGCCGTTTGAATGCTGTACGAGTCCCGCCGCATGAATCCTGTGCGTTATACTGGCTGACGCACCTACCACTTCCAGGTGCATAGGTCTGAGGTTATGCTGGTTTCCAGTACCACCGACACGCGCAATACTTAGGCAATCCATTTTTGTATGCCACTCAGTTTAGTTTTGACCACAGCTTGGGCCTATGTTATCATGTATCATCCTATACGTTAACATGGGTCTTGTGATGACCATATAGATCTGGAACGTACTCATAGCTTGTATACCCCATGTTTCACCACACGCTCTACGTCAGGCGCAGAATGATGAATGATCTTCCGACTTTCTTCAGGATAGTACTTAGATGCAGATTCCAATAATGTAGCATCCAGCATTGGCCCTAGATGCTGAGTTAAACTGAAGACCACGGTTGTCACTAAGAGAGTAGGTTCTCCTAATTTTCGGATTTTCTTTTGTGCTTTTTCCAGAGAAACGGCCTGAAACATCTTGGTCAGATGTAAAAAGCTTTTAACTGAAATGTGATTGCGAAGTTTGTGTGTGGTCTGCAAATTTATTTGATTTTATTGTTTTTATTTAAATCTAATAATTTTCATTTTATCAAACTAACTAGGCTCAAAAAGTATTTAAATTAATTTTGTTCTTTCGCAATCATGTATATACATTTGTAAATTGGGCATTTCGAAATAATGTGTTTATGTAAAAAATGCATAATATTTAGTAAATTCTATGCATGACATATTTTAATTGATTGTTCTCAAATTAAATTAATAGCGACATAAATCAATGTGAATTACCTGTTGAAGACTGCCACGTTTATAACCGAATTGTAGATGAGCTTTCGCTTTACTTTATGAACGAATGTAAGGGAAAGCTTTCACAAAGGGCTATGCAGCCATACATATGTACATACATAACAAAATGTTGTTGTTAGTTGTTCTATTCCTTATGAAATTAGTTGAACATAGATTTTAGAAATCTGTTGGCAGGTGACAGATGTTACAAATAAATTTGTTGCTGTACTCATTGGTCTAATATGTACATGTGTCATGATATATGTCCATAAGCTCCTCTCAATGAATTGATTTTGATTGATTCTTTGTTGCTTTGTTTTGACATAAATTTAAAAAAAAAGTATAAATCAATTTCTACAGATTAACGTAAATTTCTGTCAAAGCCATTACTATTTTTTTTGGGAACTGAAATGAAATTGAAAGTCTCTCTGATTTGGGCGCAGCTTTGAAGTGATCATAGAAGACCGCAAAAGTTGGAAGCACAGTGGATACAGGTAAATTAAAGAAAATACACATGGTAGGTATTTAGAAGTTATACAAGACTCTGTGATCCTATTCAACCGTTTTGTATGTAGAAATCCATGGAATGATATTTACATTAAAATCAATCTACAAAGAAGTTATCGGCACACAAACATATATAATTATAATTAATTTCCGACAACCAAGCCGTAATTCCAATGCTGGTTTGAGATAGTAGGGGTGTCCTGGATTTACAATCAAAGGAAAATAAAGTAACCCTTAGGTGGGACATGAAGGTAATGAGACTCCTGACTAGCTGTCTAAAAAATCTTCATTTACTGGACGCAAACTCTTTTGCGGTCTTAGAAAGGGGTACCCAGCAGGTTAAATAATGTCTAAATCGCCGAAAAGGCTCATCAGCTACAATAGAAGAGTTTCACTAGAGTAATTGTAAGACATGGTGACAATAAGTTAATTAACTTCCCATAGAAAGAGTTTAACAAGCTGTGGTATACCATATCAGGCTACGTACTAGCTTATTGACTGGCCATTGCCTACTTAAAGAGTATTGTGCGTGCTTAAGAAAATGGGCAAAGCCAGAGAATATAACTGCCGATTCTGCAACGAAGAGATTGATTTTTTAGACCTCACGTATCTGCGAGCTTGCTTACCAAAGAATCCCATTTCCGTATAACCCCATCATTCGTTCGGAAAACTGACTATAATGAGGAAATAACCTTCCTAAAAAGGTTGCACGAAGATGTGGGTAAATCATTAGTAATTATATTGAAAAGTGTCAAAGCGTATGGGCAAGATCCTCCAGACATACAAAATGTGAGGAATAGGATTAATATAGTTAAGCAAGGCCTATATTCACTGGGAGCCTTATTGGATTTTATAATTACTGCCAACAAAAGACTTGCGTAGTCATCTCAGAAAGAATATTTTCGTAAGGTGACAAGCTCTGGTGAATCAACAATTCCAATTCAGAAGAGGTCAGGGACTTGATACTTCAAAATGCTATATTAGATGCTATATTGTTGTGATGTAAGAAAAGTCGCCTTCATAATCCGGATAATAAATTATGGTGTGCCATTGACCGTACGGTGATCTTCTAAAACGGAGGCATAACTCGGGCGTCTGAAGAAAAAGGCACCCATTTTCTTGTAAATGTGCTTCTGCGCGCATACACTTTGGTTAGTAAATCGTAACATGAGAACTATCGCTTGTTTTCTGGTTCTTAGCAGTAAATTCAAGTTTTGTCATCTGTTACAATATCGAACCCTGATTTTAGTTAAAAATTTTAATTTTACTCCAGGCAACTCATTTTTCATTTTGGACCTCAGTAAAATTGTGCTACATCTACCGTGCATAATTTTCCTATGGTGGTGAAATAATATTCCTGTAGTATGTTTGCTCTTCCGTAAATGGCAAGTCGATATCCCTAAAAGTGTACCAGTTATTCCCGGGTATCTTCTTTAATACAGCTTCGATTGTTTCTATGGGAAGACGGCAGCAGCAGAATGTTTTTCTGGTGGCTGATCTTTAAGCGAATTACATCAACATTCAAACTCATTCAAACCATTTTCTCAAGTGGATACGGATGGTGCATCATCATGATTATGGCTAGTAAATCCGCGTCTAAAATCATAAAAACATGGATCGAAAACTTATGTACAGTAATACATTTTTTTAAAGAAATGACTTTTTAAAACGTATAGAACAAGGAAACATTTTTTTCATTGCCCTATCGAAGCTGTCAAAATAAGAAGGCATCAAAAAAATAAATATATAGATACTAATGACATTTTCAAAAGTCACATCTTCTAGGAAATAGCCTAATCACAAAACTTAAGTAGCAACCCTTGTACATACATATACACAAACATAACGCCATAGTGGTACAACTCAAAAGCCGCAATTACTGAGACAAGCCATATCAAAAGTTCTAAAATATACTCGCTTCAAAGGCTGTAATTAAATTTCTGTAAAACATTTTACTATTAATTTTTAATTTTGTACTTTTATATAACAATAAAGTGAGCATGTGCTTGAACTCTCTGAATGGGGTTAATTCAAGAATCCGTAGTTCCTGAGCTGCGCCTATATTACAGATTGTGAAAGATAATTCGCTTAAATTTAAATACTGAGTGCTAACGTATTCTACAATGTATTACGCAATTGAAAAAATGCCGCCTCCAGTTTCAATTATGAGAATCAGTAAAACGGGTGGAAAATTCGTTTGGAATAGCAGGAAGCAGAACCTCTGACAATCACACCACTTGCAAGTTATATGTAGTTCCACCCGAAGCCTGGTTTCATCTGTTGATATGATATCCTTCCGCCCATTCAAACAACAAGTTATTTACGAAAATTTTCAATATAAAAAGTGGAGTAAAAAGAATTCATAATGTAGTATTCCCTGTAGTATTTCTGGGCTGAACTTTGTGTCAGTCCCAAAGAGCTTCAACTCTGCTCTATCCTCCTGATACCCTGATAGAGGTACTTCATTGCATCCATTTGTGTTGGACTGACTATATGTATTCGCTAAGTATACCGCAAACAAAGAAATATTTTAAAAAAAACCTATGTCGGCAGACATCCATACTCTTGAAAAATAACACCACTTCCAGACGATAATTCTCTCTCTGAACCACACATTTTTTTTTCTTTTTATTTAAAAGCTTTCATTGACATAAAATGGGTGCTTGGATGTGTGATATTTTCGGATAAAATTTTTCTGTGTAGAAGAGAAGAAAACCATAAATAATTTGGTCGACACATTCTTCCTTTACTCAATTTCTCTATTCAATGTAAACGTTAGCCTTTCGATTGCAGTCTTTCGATATACAGTTCTAAAGCGGAACATGTTAATCTGATAACTAATCCCTGTGGTCTGCTGTCGACAGAAAAACTGCAAGGAAGAAACTGTCGAGTAAATCTTCGAGAGAAAAAAATGATTTCACAATTCGAGATTCTAATGCTCATTCAATCCTCCTAATTCGACCTAATTTTAAAACAAAAGTTTTTGTTACAAATCCAAGGAATCAACTAGTCTCAATTGAAAATGCTATTATATGTTTGGGGAGTCGGCCTTGAAATTTAACTGGATTTTCCGGATGTTGTTTGTTTATTTTATTGTGAATATTATTTGCTATAAATCAAATGCTTAAAATATTCATTTTATTCATTTCTTAAATATCATTTATTCATTTCTTAAATATAAGCACGGAGGCCAGTGGCCCAATGTGATGTTCTGCTTAACAAAATCGCTCAACGGCATCTTCCTCTTCCGTTAATGAAGCGCAGCAGCTCCTGGTGAGGTAAGCTTTTTAGATAACCCACCCAGAGGGGAGCAAATCCAAAAGTACCCAACTTGTATCGGGTAAAGGCTTGACAAACGCAAAGAAATTGTTTGGTTGTGGCAAGCTCTCCTTTCAGGCAGAACAGACACTGGACCAACATTTATTCCCATTTTTTTAGGTGTTAGGAGCGTAAAGCGAGCTGTAGATACGGATAATGCCGATCATGGTTCCATACATTTGTGAAGTACTCGAGGTACGCAATGGCTCACTCAGGATACAAGTTGGATCGCTAGAGGTGATTATTAGTTCTGCACAGGTGTAGATGTTGGGTGCCACGTGATTTTTCCCGTGTGGGCGGGCAAATCAGAAACCAATCCTAAATCAGAACATGTTGTTGGACTTTACAATTTATTCAAATAAACGGTAGTGCCTATATTATTCACA
Organism: Dioctria rufipes; assembly: GCA_963924295.1. Lineage (NCBI taxonomy): Eukaryota > Metazoa > Arthropoda > Insecta > Diptera > Asilidae > Dioctria > Dioctria rufipes. Next base: position 166,769,362 of record OZ002743.1, read on the forward strand.
ATCAATTCAATCTCTACCAGCCTAATATATATATATGTAGGTAAATTCAAAGAAGTTTTTAAAATAACTACGGTATAGCGATGCCAGTCAGTCACGTCTTCGACCGTACAAAATTCCCTAAATTTGAAAGAAATTATTACACAAAATATGCTTAGCTTTGCCCTCCCCCTCGCTCTCTGTTCCTGCTGTGGGCTACTAGCACGTGTGCTCCCTAATATAGAAAATTAAGTTTTAATCCACAGTTCCCAGGTTTTCAAGTTTTTTCATTTATGATTGATAACGTGCTTTTTTTTCTTTGGCCTTTTTTTCTTTTAACAATCTTTTCCCAATTAATTCGTCTGCTCCGTTTCAAACCCAAAACGGAAAAGAGCGCTCCAGCTTGTCGCCTCTTCTTCTTGCTTTTTTTTTGTACCACACCCAGTAGTTTTAGTACATCCATCGAAATTTGTTTATGATTGCATTCAATTATTACGAAACATTAACTTGTAGCCCACATTGGAACTAGTTATAACCCATGATTTTTTTAGTTGAGAATTCTCTCATTAATAATTTTGCTTTTTTTACTGTCTTTTTACTTCCAGTATGAATTTTAATGATTGTTTATTTCGTCTTTTTTCTCATGCAGTGGCTGTCTCTCTTGATTTTTTTTCTTTTTTCATTTTTATTCTTGAATATTAAATTGTCTTTGTTGCTGTCGTTTATTTTTCTCTTGTTAGAATTATTTTTGTAATAGTATTGTTATTTTAGAATTATTAGATTTTTATCATATTTTTTCTGTTTTATTTTTAACTCTATTGATGTTTAACTTTCTCATCAATTTCTTTTGGAACTTGGGAGACTTAGAATTTGCTCTGCATACAATACAATAACCAACGTAAAGTTATCTCCGACAGGACATAAAGCAAGTAAGAGCGAAAACCAACAAAAATTAACAATTTTAAGTTTTATTTAATATACTACTACTAAATTAACAATTTTAAGTTTTGGTTAATGTTCTACTACTAAATTTATTTCAAAGCTTCAAAACTACAAGTACTACCCTTCTGCTACTACAATGCCCCTAATGCTACTAATACTTCAAATTGTGTCATGTAATGTTCACCTTTTTTTTAACAACCAATATATTTGCATATATGTACATTGCACATTAAGTATGTAAAAAAAAGTATATTATGTTTCAAAGGAATTCTTTTACGATTTTCTGTCGCCAGTAAGGCGTGATTGTTAAACTTTCGCTTAGATCGTTCTCGTTTATATTGAATACTATTTTTCCATGGAAGTGACTGAATTACAATCCGGTCTTTATGCTACTAGCCTTTCTCTTCCGTATGGGTGATGACTATAACATCGGTGTACTTAAACACTTCTGGTACGCCTTAGGATGACGAAAAACTTCAAGGGATGTAGCCCATCAAGTCAGTACTACGGCCGGCCAGGGATATGCCTTCCAGCGTATTATCGATATAGGGCCTTCTAAGGAGTATAGTGTCACCAGTTCGAATTCATAATTGAGACACGTCGGAGACTAACAAGATATAACACATATTCTCGCAGCAAAACTTCCCTGAGGACTGTAACACATTATTTTCTCTCGACCTCCAAGAGAAATTCCGTGAAATTTTTGTTTGGTCTATCAAGAAACAGTTTCGTACACAGAAAATTACATGTTTTTTGAGGTATTATAATATCCATGATTGGCAGGCTTAGTACGGCTGTAGCCATGGACCGTATGTGTTTGATTATACCTCGATAAGCTAGCCTTTGAGGTCACACCAGTTTTGCATTCACAATTCTTACTTGAGTCCTCGGTCTCAACATACAAGAGAGCATGTATCTGACTATCGAGGTGTACATCCAGTGCATCACACTCAATTTCATAATCCATATGGTGGCCTTGGTAGCTTAGTTGGTAAGCGTACCGACTACTATTACAGGCGTCGTAGGCTTAAATTCCATCTTGATATGGACGCGCGCTTTCCCTCCTAAGTACATAGTTTTCCTTCCACTTTTATAAGTTTATAGAGCTGCTCATACTTTGCATTTTACAACCATGAGTCGCCTTGGGTCCCGTGTTTAGGATCTTTCTCCCCCCTTGCCATGAAACAAAAGTAAATACCCCATATGCAATCAAAAGTTTTATTGCACTGTGCAAGAATAAGTGTTATCTTCAATCACAAAAATTCTTCCGATGATGTTTACTCTTCGTGTCAAATAAGAAACACTCCCGATACAAAAGTGTAGAGACTAAAAAATTGCAAATAATATGTCCTAATTTTTGGAAACAAACAAAAATTCCATGTATTCATATAAGGCACCAAAACAACCGGGTAACAACAACAACTATAATAATAAATTATATATTTTCTTTTTAAAAGGAGCATAACCTTTCAACTGACAAATTTTGACAAGCTACATAATACATTACTGTTACAAATTCTTGCATGCTACATATGTATATGCCTTTCAGTCCCAATTTACCATTATGTAAGTGCATTTAAGTCTACAACTAACATTTGCTCACTGCAAACACAAACAACAAGTACTGAGCATAAAATGCACTGAGGTGGTATTCATCTACCAGGCTCTCTTCTGCACTATTCACAAAATGTAAAGTGTTGTCTGCACCTGAATTATTTAAAAGTATTCACGGCTTCTTCATGCAAACACAAGTGGGCACCTACCAACCAAGCAAGTATATACCTGCAAGGTAAGTCATTCTGTAGATTTTCTTTAATGGCTTATTTATTTTTAACGGAGCATTGGTATACACACCATCACCACTCAGGGGTAAGATAAATATATCTGCTTTATTAGGAAAACACAATTGAGGAAGCCATGCGTGATGTTTCCCTGCGTGGGAGCTATGTTCATTCTGTTCCAAGGGTAAAGCGTACGAATGAAAAATATTCCTCTCTGAGCTCACACACACCACGTCAAATGAGACGCATTGCCAGATATTTGACAAATGCACACATTCTGTCGGACCGGCTTTTCAGATTTCGAAATTGTTCCTTTTTATACCCTAGATGAAATCTATAGGGTATACTATGTTTGTACCTCGAAATAATGATGGTAGAGCAAAATGGATTGGACACCCACGCATAATGTTAAAAGTTATTTTGATTTTTGCATGTCCGTCCGTCTGTCCGTTCCTCTGTCCGTTCGGCTTTGCGCACGACAGCTCGAGGATGCGTATACAAAGAGAGCTTAAATTTTGAACACAGGCTTTAAGAAAAAAAAAGTAAAATTAATTTCGATAATGAGATAAATCAGGCAACGCCTTCGTGGGGTTGCCATACAAAAAATTCGTTTTCCACTATATATTTGGACACTGCCTGAGAACGCGTCGACGTCAAGAGCTGAAATTTGGTACATGGTGTTTTCACTGTACTAGCAAATAAAATTTCAAAAATGGACAAAATCTGGCAACTCCTTCTTGGTGTTGTCATATAAAAATTTAGGCATTTTTCGTATACTGTGTAAACGATCAATCCAAGACATTTTCATTGTACTAAAAACTTCTTCAGAATACGAAATCGTACAAAATTGGTTATAATCATTTTTTCTGTCCGACAAACCGTTCTAGAAATATAAGCAAAAACAACTTCAAAAATAAACTTGCATAGATCGGTGACCATACGAAATTTAATACGGGCATTCATCTAAGAATTGGTCTTAGACCAATTCTAGCTTTTTTACTTGTTTTGTTTGAGTTTTAAGTTGAGATTAAGTTAAAGAATGGAGAAGTTAACTTTTATTTTATTACGGACTGAAACTGAATTTAATAATTTAAATGTAATATTATTTGTTTTTTAAAAAGAATAATAATGTAAGTATTTATTGCAAATAATGATTTACGTTCAATTATTATATACATTATAATGATCTTTGGATTTTTTTTATGAGGGCGAAAAACTGGACGTTATGGATGACCTGAGGTATACCACAGGGACTGGTTAATGGCAAACCTGCTCGTATGAATAATATTTGTTTAATGGGACTTAACTTTTATCATTTCATTAAATTCTAGGACTGTATTTTCTCAAATATCACAGAAATGATTTAACGAACGTTTTCAAATACTGACTGGCGACTATTCCCAATGTATTTTCACTAAAAAAATTTAGTCCGTCGTACCAAATGTCGTTTGACATCAAGAATTCATTCGTCGCCCATATAGTGACCCCCATAGGCTGTTTGCACACATGACAGCAGAGCTGCTGCTGCTCCGCTATAATTATTCAATTTATATATTACCATGCCGGTACCTTTGCAAACTTAGAAGTTGGACGAGAAATAACCAAAACATCGTAGAGTCGAATTAATTTGACGAATTTTGTCGATAATAATTCTTCGTAATTCTTATAGGAGATAGATTATTATTAGAGGCAATTACGTGGTTGGGAATCTGTTGGGGTGGCTACTTAGCCTATCTATGAAGGTGTCTTATGTATATATATTCGAAAATAAAAACGTAGTATCCATTTTCAAGTCAGAATCCGTTTTTGGTAGGATGTAGTGTAGCAGCATTGTTATCAAACCTTGAATTGTATTGCTTTTTGTTTTTCTTAGGAATTTACTAAAAAAACATATATACCCTATTGATAACCTCCAAGAATGGTTCACCAATATGTTTATAAACTGACTTATTAACTACCGTGGCAAATAAAATTAATTTTATTCACTAAATCCATTTTAAACAACAGATTTCCAGCACGGTGTTCTTGTTGTTATTAATTTCTGCTCATGTAAAAAGGCCAAAGGCGAAGCTAGCATAAAATATGATTTTTATGTTGCGAACGATTTGTGCTGCCACAAAGTACGAAAAATATTTCCACAATGGAAATTGTTGCATATAAAAGGAAATTATTTATTGCAATAAATATGTTATTAGCTTGATAGTTCATAGTACAGTAAAACCTCTATAAGACGGAATCCCATGGGACCAGAAAAATATTCCGCCGTAAACAGGTTTCCGCCTTATCCGGGTTAAGTTGGATTGGAAAATAAAAATCTGACATATACGTATTAACTTAAATAAACAGTTCTCATTTATTAAGTAATGATTATAATCACAAAATAATTAATATACGCTACTAAATATGTATGTACATAATTTCGAAAAATTACATCAGATGAACACGTTTTATCTCTTTCAATTTATGAATTAGAGAAGCACATAATAATAAAGGTTATCAACAGATATATTCTAAAATTGAAGGCTGCCTTAGGTTTTTCTTACACAACCTTTCTTCTATTTTTTTGGAAATCTTGAGGGTTTCTTCTAATATTTCCATTTTTTATTGCCAAGGGCGTATCGCCTTAGCACGTCCAACGCTTTCAATGCATCCTTTCCAGAAACTACCTGGTCATCAGGTTGTTGTTCGTCGTCATCAGTTGAAATTTCAATTTCCTGCTCGTCTAATTCTTCCATTGAAATTGTATCTGTTTCTGTATAAATATTTTCATCTATGCCTACGTATTCTTTAGAAGATACATCCTTGCCCTTAACAACAAAGGGAGTAGATGTTCCGTACTTTCTTCTTGCATAGCGTCGGATAAAATGACAGGAAACCCACATTTCTTGAAACAGTTAGGGACACACGTTGCTGGTATATTTTGAATTGCTTCCTTAGTCCAATAAATAACATCCAGATAACTGACCGTTTTAGCTACTTCAGAAGCATTACCCGTATTTTCAAGAGATGCGACTAAACGCTGGAGTATCATTTTGCGGTAATGACTTTTAAAAGATTTAATAATGCCCTGATCAAGAGGTTGGCACACGCTTGTAGTATTCGGTGGAAAAAATACTAGTTTTACATTTGATAAACTTAAATTCGGATGGGATGTCGCATTGTCCAAAAACAAGCATATCTTCCGACTCTGGTTTTTCATTCGCCTATTGAGTTGAAGAAGCCATTCTTCCATTATAGCTGAGGTCATCCAGGCCTTGCTATTAGCGCGCCATATTACTGGTAGTTGCATTAAATCTACATTCTTTTAACAGCGTGGTTTCAATGCTTTACCAATAAACAATGGCTTTTCAAAAGTTCCGTCAGCAAAAGTGCAAAGGAGCAATGTCAGCCTTTCTTTTGATTGCTTTCCACCTTTACACTTTTCATTTTTTAATGACAAGGTTTTATTAGGAAGGGCTCGAAAAAACAACGCCGTTTCGTCACAGTTGGCTATATCTTTTACCTCAAAATCTTTGACAATATATGGCAATTTTGTATTCCAGTCATCTACTATAGATTGTGGAACGTCCTTCGATTCTCCACAAATTGTAGAGAATTTGATGTTATGACGAGTTCGAAAGCTCTCAAGCCAACCATTTGAAGCCTTAAAGTTGGCATTATTTAATGATTTGGAGATTTCCCTTGCCTTCTCCTGCAAATTCAATCAATCAATTCTTACGATTCTTACGTTTCTCATGAAATATAAAATTCGTTACAGTATTGTAGTGGTAAATTACATATGAAGCATGGTTTTAAATTTTAAATGGGAAAAATGTAAGTACTTAGTATTTGCTGAACATTTAGCAACAACTTAATTAAGAACTCCGTATATAGTTGTAAAATTGAAAATTTCCCTTCATTATAGCTAATCTTGGTAGTCCTAATTATGTATTATTCCGCAACATGACAGTAATTTGGGGTGTTTTGCCCCTCTGCCCCCCTCCCCCAAAGTTCTGCTAGCTTCAAAAATTGTTTACGGGAAATGGCTGCAGCTAGCAGTCTATATTATTGAAGTCTGTAGTGATGGACGTCAAACGTATATTTAAAAACCATTTGAAAATGTCGGTACCCTTATATGAATTTAAAACGATTGTTCTCGAAGTACTTTGCGCCATCTACTCCTTTGTCAAGGATTTCTTGATATTAAGAGAAATATTCATACAGTTTCTTTGCCGGAATTAACTCGAAAAATTATCATCAGAGTTTTAATGCATTATTGGTGACCGTGGCTTAGTTGACGACTCTGATCTTAACGTATTACAAAAATTCCTGTAATCCTTTTACATTTAATTCAATATCTGATTGGGCAAAGGCCGTCTCTAAGTAGTTATATGGAACAATGAAATACGATGCAGCTTGACAAACAATTTCAGTCAGAAATAATTTGATTTAGCCCACTCGTAACTTTATTCCTAGCTTCGAACTATCTGAATTAGAACAAAAAAATCGCACACAAAATCATTCATAAAGAAAAAGATCGAATTATTATTTTGTAGAATTTAATAATTGAAGTCACGTTGTGCTTTTATAACCAAGAGGTAAATACGTAATTATAGGACTAAGTTAGAATACAAGCAAACAAAAGTTTTACAATTGCTTTAGTATACGATTTCAAAGAGGCGAATTGTTTATCAAACTCAGTGCTCGAATAAAATAGAGAAAAAAAGAAAAACAAAACAGCACAAGCGAAATGATAGGAAAAATATCGTAAAAGATAGAAAGTTCCATAGAAAGCAGGGTGGGTTGAGTACACGTTGGAAGAGATTGAAGGCAGCCCTATATAAGTAGTTTCCACCGCTACCAAGCCTTGCATGTTCTGTTAAATGTAACCAGATTTTGTACATCTAACTTCACTAGAAGTCTTCGACTTTTTTATTTTATCCTTTATCGCAGATATATTTCGTCAAAGGGTATGTCAAATCAATGTAAATCTAAATGTATGTAAGTATATGAAAATATTTAAGGGAAGTATTCCAATCAAAAACAAACGGATTGCTACCAAGGGGGAAATGAGTATAAAAAATAAAAATCTCTCAAACATTTTATCTGAGCTCTGTGGTGTGGAAAGTCTTATGTTTTGCTTTTATTTCAATGATATTTTTCTCGTAAATCATTCGAGTTTTGAATTTCTAGAGAGAAATAATAATGATTAACAATGGAGAAATAAGTGGAAATTGCTGAGTCTCTAGATTGCTAGCCAATAAATTTAGCACACCACATTTGCATATTCCAAACCGTTGGTCTGACCAAATGTCTGAATTTTCTGAATTAGGTTATTGTGTTGAATCTGCAGGTGGCGACATGGTAGTGTGACCAATACATCGTTTGTACTATACCCTTGTCTAGTTAAGTCATGTCTACTTCAACCATCTTTCATTCCGGTATCATATTTTAAGCTCCAGAGCAATGTAATCCATTGATTCTAACTCTTCGTTGATGAATCTATACTTATCATCTACAATCTTTATCATATTGAAAACCCAGTAATTAGGCTACCAATTAACGTGTTCTAGTTTTCAACAGTCAATGACTTTTTTATGGTCTTTATATATGAAGATATACTTTTCTACTTTTGTATTGGTCTGGGAAGGATCTTCCAATGTAAGTGGGTGTTTCTATTTTAGCCAATACCTCTTCTGATAAGTGAGAGAAGACTTCCAGAAGACTATAGATTTAGTAAATTGGAATGCTGGCATATTTCCTACCAAGTAGTCAGCAAATCTCATTTCCTTCATGATCCTCTTGTTTGTTAGGTGGGGGTACCAAGAAGTTACATTTCTAGCAATTGTTGAGTTTATGAAGCACTTGGGAGGTAGTCGTCCTCAAGTACTCTCATAGGTTCACCTTATGAAGATCTTCCAGGTCGAATGTTGATGAATGAAGCCGCAGTAGGTTGACGGGAGCCGCTTATTAGCTTTACTTCCCTTGGTTCGAAGATGGGAGCCGCTTATTAGCTTTACTTCCCTCGGATATTATATGGGAGCCGCTTATTAGCTTTACTTCCCTTGGTTCGAAGATGGGAGCCGCTTATTAGCTTTACTTCCCTTAGTAAGAACAACTTGAGTTGCTTTGAATGTTACTTGAACACTACCCTTTATTGCAATTCAACATCGTATTTATACAAAAAATCTTACATATAAAATTAACTTTACCTATGCTTCCGTAATGTTTCTGGCCTAACAAAAGTGTAATTTGTATAGGCCAGGTGTATTTTCTTAATTTCCTATTTTGTAATATACAAGCTGCGGAAACTACTCGCAGCTTGTTATTCTTACATCACGACACTCGTTGCTTTATGCGTATATACATATTTCCCAGCTTCATTGTTTCTATCATTCATACGTACCTACATACATATCAATTCACCAAATGCTTGTAGCTTATCATATTACATCATGTCAATTTGGTCACCTATGCTTTACCGCCGGCGCAAGGTTATCGTATTGTAATGTGCGAATTCTTGCGCGCAGGGGTATTGCGTCACTCGGTCAACCTTTACTGGTTTCCTCAAATGGAAATTGGCGTAGGTCAGTGATGAGTGCAATGACAATAAAATGATGTAGTTAGGTATGTATGTACATGCAATGCATTATTTTTTCTTGATATGAATTATAACGCAATATAGGTATGTACGTATATGCAATGCATTATTTTTTCTTGATAGGAATTATAATGCAATGCATGTAGGTATGTACGTATATACAATATTTTATCTTTTTATTGATATGAATTGATATGATATGATGATATGAATTAATGAATGCATTATAGAGAGTTTATGATATGTAACAAATCTCCCCCTTCTTAAAAAATGTGTTATTCTTGGAAGAGGAATAACGCATTAAAAAAAAATTGGGTTTGGGAATTTACAAAAAAAAATGTTTACTGTTTTACTTGCTTTTATACTTGTATACGCATAATGCCGAGTGCTGAGATGAGTAGTAATATTAGGAAGAGAGATCAATGGTATATGGTGGTTTGGCTTAATACTAGGTTATTCTAACAATATTTTCTTTAGTTGTATGTTAAATAATAATAATACATTGTAGGTACAGCTAGGTATGTTTAATTTTTAACTTTGGGTTTATTAACTTATTTTAACAGCGGTTCATACATTTATTTCTAGTTTTATTTATAATATACATATGTGTATGTACATATTTTTATTCGTATTAAACCTTGTTTTTTTTTTATTTGAATTTTGACACATTTGTATGTTTATTTTTAATCGTACAACTCTGTATAATATAATAAGATATGTGTAAACATATTTTTTCTATACATATTTTTTTTATTACAATGTTAATTTTTCATGAACCTATAATAATATATGTGTATATACACGAGTAGTAAAATTAGAGTATTAATATTAGAAGAAAAAAAAATCTTATCTATGCCTATAATAATTTTTAACAAGATTATGCATATAATATAAATATTCTTATTTTATTACTATTTTTAATGTTTTTTGGTATAATAGTCTATGTGTATATATTTTTTTTTTTCTAAACATATTTGTTTTGTTCCTTCTACTATATTTTTTTTTGTAAAATAGGTAGTTATCTCTTGTTGTCTCTGGTTATTTAGGTACTTAATACTGGAGAATAATTAAACTACCTGTAATTGTCGTGGACTGGTAATTGAATCTGGCTTAGGTTGATTTAATGAAGGTGGAAGAGGTGGTGGTGTTGGGGGTTGTATTGACATATTTTGTCGGTTACTTGCCTGTGTAGGCTGGGCAGATCGGGGGTTGATTGATTCTTTTAATCCTGTCCGTTTGGTTTGATAAAGAGTTCTCTCTTTGATCGCTGTCGCTATTTCTTGGGTAGGGGGTTGTGAGATCATTCGGGGTGTGTTTGCTTTCGCAATTTCTGATTGGAAATTTTGGGTGATTTGTTTGACTTTGTTTGTCATCACCGTTTCCTGTGGTAGGGTGAAATTACTAAATTTTACATCCGCTTTAGGCTCATGAGTTAAGGTTTCTGTAGTTTCTATGCGAAGTTGAGGGTTTGCCTCAGTGTCTAACTGAACCTTTTGGTTATTGACGGTAAATATTTTGGGTGTTTTGACTATGATATTCTTTTTCTTGTTCCTGATAAACTTACATAGTTTCAATATTCCGATTATGCTGAGTATAATATTACTACGGAGCTCAGTGATAGGGAGCTTATTTGAACCATTTCTGTTTTGTTTCGCTCTTTTCTTTGTTTGTCTATCTATCTATCTGCTCTTCCAGCTGATCCAAAGAGTATGAATTTTCGTTTAGAATATTATTGGCATCCTCTGCTTTTAGCATGATTATGTGTTTTTGGGTATTCTGAGTGATATTATTAAGGAATTTATGACTGGTTTCATTCATATTAGATTTTAGTGGATGCGGATATTCTGGTTGTGGTTTCTTGAGTACTTGCGTGTGAAGCGCTACTCGAGTGTTCACATACGAGCATCCCCTTCTTGATATTTTGGCGTTTCGCAGAGAGTTTAAATAAAACTAAATCGGCAAGTAGTAGGTAGGCGTGTCAAGTTAGACCGAGATTTGCATTACTTTAGGTTGAGGGCTATTTTGGCCACTGTAAAAGAGGAGCGTGTAAAGTTTGATTAGGAGATAAGAAAATTAATGCTTTAAAAAGGATGAAAATAAAAATATTCTTAAGTAGGTAGTTCTACTCTGAGTAAAAAAAAATTTTTTTTTTTTTTTTTTTTTAAATAAAAGTAAATTATCCAAAGTATGTTTCTCTTTCTCTCCCTTGTCTGGTTTTCAAAGATTAGCCATTATTCGTGAAATGGTTTTAACCTGTTGTTGTGCACTGTTGCTCTTCGTCTGCCGATTTGAATAATAGTATTTACAGGATTGAAAGCTTTTATTACTAGATATGGACCTAGCCATATCTGGGACAACTTGTGTTTCTTAGCCGGATTTTTCAGTAGAACTTTTTCACCTGGCTGGAATGTAACCGGACGTGAATGCTTATCATAGTATAGTTTTGACTTTTCCTTAGCCTTAAACAGATTTTTTCGGGCGATAGCATACGTTTTTTGTAATTTGTATTTAAGGATGTGATAGTAACTTTCGTGGTTGTAAATGGGTTCTGGTTCTCTTCTTAGATTTGATGGTACATCCGCTGTAAACCCAAACAAACAATCCATTGGAGTGAGTTTAGTGCCATCATGTGGACTATTATTGTATACGAAAGCCGCGGTTCTCAGGAATCGATCCCAAGCCTTTGGATTTTCAGACACAATAGATCTTAAATACTCCACTAGAGGTCTGTGGGTACGTTCAAGTGCGCCGTTGGATTGTGGATGATAAGCGGAAGTCTGTAATTTTTTTATTTTCAGGAGTTTACAGACGCGTTTAAAAAGATCGCTTAAGAAGTTAGAACCCTGATCAGTTACTACCTTTTTAGGAATGCGGTAACGAGTAATTATCTCGTCGAAAAATATTCCTGCTACCGTTTCTGCTTCGCCATTCGGCATGGCATAACAATCTACGAATTTCGTCAGATTGTCTTGGAATGTCAAAATGTATTTGTTGCCTGAGTGTGTTTCTTCAAGAGGACCTACTATATCCAAATAAACTTTCTCGAATGGCATTAGAGCGGTATCTGTTATGACCATTGGCATACGATACCCCGGGCTAGCCTTCATTTTCTGGCATTTAGAACATTTTCGAATATATTTCCTGATAGAACTAAGCATGTTTTTCCACTTATATTTCTTTTTTATTCTTTTATAAGTTTTGATTACTCCTTGATGACCACCAAATGCGGAGTCATGGTAGTCCTTTAAAATTATTTGAATTTCTTCAGGGTTGGAAATAATCTCAGGTAATTGATTTTGGGAATTTATTGAATTACTATTCGAAGGTGATTTGTCGTGCTCAAATGTATTGGTTTCAGGTTGGTTGCTTTCAGTTGAGCCAATTTCTACTGAATCATCTTGGAAGTTCTTTGAATATTTTCGAAATTTTCGGGTTTTTTGCTTTTGTGTTACATTTTCAATATTATTTTCTGTCTCCTTCATTTGCGATCTCGTAACAACATGGCATCGTGCTTGCTTATATTTTGATGGTTGCGGAGAGTTAGAATCATCGTTGTCTATATCAGAATCTATACGGTGATGTACCTGAGCTTCCACAATGATTGAATTGGGATTTGTTTGGTTTATTTGGGCAGGTATTCGGCTAAGGGCGTCTGCATTAGTGTTAAATTTTCCAGGCTTATATTCAATTGTGTAGTCAAATTCCGAAAGTTTATGGTGGAACCTGACTAATCTCGAAGTTGGATCTTTTACATTGAATACACCTTTAAGGGGTTTGTGGTCTGTATAAACCGTGAAAGTTCTCCCTTGTAGGTAACACCTGAAGTTCCTGGCGGCCCATACAATAGCGAGCAACTCTTTCTCTATTGTGGAATATTTTTGTTCCGCCTTATTTAAACTTCTACTTGCATACGCTATTGGCCTGTCTGTGCCTATTTTCCCTTGGGATAAAACAGCTCCCAACGCTTCATTGCTAGCATCTGTTGTCAAATTAAAGGGTTTGGTAAAGTCTGGATATATGAGTAAAGGAGGATTTACTAGGGAATTTTTAATTTTATCGAAAGAGTCTTGGCACTTTTGAGTCCAATTAAATTTGACGTCTTTCCGTAATAGATTCGTTAGTGGCCTGGCAATTTTTGAAAAATTCGGAATAAACTTTCGATAGTAGTTGGCCAACCCAAGAAACGATTGAGTTTGTCTCACAGTTCGGGGTTGAGGAAAATTTTGAACGCAGCTTGTTTTACTGGGATCTGGAAGTGCTCCTTCATTCGAGCATTTGTGTCCGAGGTAAATTACTTCTCTGCGAAGGAACTGACACTTTTCGGGTTGTAATTTAAGATTATGGGCTCTAAGTCTGTCGAATACCTTAGCCAATTTCTCGTTATGATCTTGTAAATTTTTTCCATATATTACAATATCATCGAGATAGACAAAGCATTCTAATCCTTGGAGACCCGTTAGAATGTAATTCATTAGGCGCTGAAAGGTCGCAGGTGCGCCTTTCAGCCCAAATGGCATTCTCTTAAATTCATAATGCCCGTAAGCAGTACTGAACGCAGTTTTAGGTCTATCCCTTGGATCAACAAGTACTTGATGATATCCGCTTGCAAGATCCAGTGTAGTAAAATAGCGCGAGTGCCCAAGTTGGTCTAGTATATCTTCTATCCTGGGTAGTGGAAAGGCATCCCCTATAGATTTTTCGTTTAATTTACGAAAATCTACTACTACCCGCCAACGTTTATTGCCGTCTGGCCCAGCCTTCTTGGGAACTACCAGTAACGGAGAGTTCCACGGGCTTTTACTTAGTTGAATTATGTCATTCTCTAGCATCTCTGTTATTTGCTTATTTATGACTGCCCGATGTGTCTCTGGGAGTCTATACATTTTTTGGTTTATGGGTGGTTGATTATATAATGTGGGTATGGTATGCTTTATAGTGTTAGTGCACGTTAGCCTGTCTCCTTTTAGATAGAAAAGATCATTATATTTATAGCATAGTTCAAGAATTGATTTTTCCTCTTCTTGATTCAAATTTTTATCCAACAGTAATTCTCTACGTAAAGCCGCGAGTCTATCTTGATTATAATGTTTAATGCGGTTTACGTTTACCGAATATGGATTGGAATTTAAATCTGTTTTATTATTTTTGTGTTTGTAGTAGCTACTGTTTTGTGCACGAGAGAAAGATGGACCACCTTTTTTCTGAGAACTTTGGGTATTATTGTCGTCCAAAGATAAATAGAGAGGTTTAAAAGAGGCTTCTTTCTGAAAACTTTGGGTATTGTTGTCGTCCAATGGTAAATAGAGAGGCTTAAGAGAGGCTTTTTTCTGAGAACTTTGGGTATTGTTGTCGTCCAAAGGTAAATATAGAGGTTCTAAATTATAATAATTAATTGGAACTAGAGTAAGCGTTAGGTTCTTTAGGTACACTGGTTGCGTGTTTACGTTTAGAACTGCTATTGGTATAAAACTTCTATGAGGACTAACTAGGCAATTTGCGACAAATACTCCTTCTTTAATCTCCTGAGACAAACAGACCATTTCCTGGTCTAATTGTAAGGGTATACTCAGTACCATTTGAGATCGAGGAGGTATTCTATTGGATCGCCGAAGTACAACTTCATATTGCCTACTTTCGTCTTCATTCTTGTTTTTCAAGGTACTCGAAATTTCTTCTATTTGAGGTAAGGAATTTTTGCTATTGGGTGCCATTGAAGTGGTAGCAGAAGATTTAAATTGCTCCTCTATTTGATCCCTTGGTATTTCCTCCCCATCTTCTGTGGATGTTTCGAGAGGTACCGCGAACTCAATAGGGTTGGTTTCCGTGCGAGGAAACCGGAGTAATTTGTTAGGGCCTTCTATATTGCAATTTTTTGCAAGAAAGTCATTACCTAACAGCCCATCGTGAGAGAGTTGGGCGTTATCTTCTACAACCTGTAGATGGCATGGGATACTGCGGCTTAGTAAAAAGTTGCCTTGGCAGCTACCCAATGTTTCTCCATCTCCAAATGGAGTTTTCAGAGTGACCTTTTGACTCTGTTCTATACGTTCTGGCGTATCAAGTGCTTCCTGTTTTATAAGACTTACTTCAGCTCCAGTGTCCACTATCAGCCGAACGGCTGTGTTTTTGCTTATGTCTAATGGTAAATCTACCACTGGAACGTTTTCTCTAGTATCTTGTTTTTTTGTTTGAAAGGACCCTGAAGTAATTTGCGCCGTTCTATTCAATGTCGAGCCGGGGATTTTTCGGTCGACAGTGTGCCGTTTCCCGAATGTGTGGCCTCCCATCGTTGTTTCTGCTGACAAGTGGACACGATATGTCCTCTTCTGCCACAGAAGTCGCACATATTATGTATGTGATTAATTCTTTGCTCCTGATTTGCAGATCCCCACCGAACATTGTTACTCGTGTTTGCATGTTCGGGTGGTGCCTTAGCATTTTGCTTGCAATGTTGGGCATCATGGCCCTTTATTCTGCAGTTAATGCAGAAAGGCGTATTCTTACGTTTTAGGCACTCGTCATACGTATGCCCTTTGTAATTGCAGTAGCTACAGGTGATCTTATTTAAGAGTACTTTTTGCTTGTCGTACTTTCTTTCTGCCTGTTGCTGAAAAGATTTCTGGTAGGGAGGTGGGCTTCCGGAAGATTTCCTTGTCACAGAGCGCCAATTATGTTCAGGGATTTCTTCGGTACTAAAGGATACTAAAGTTTCCTTTGGCGGTTCCGGTATTGGAGGTATACTACTTTCAGTTTTTATATTATGTCCTCCGAACTCCTTTGTGTGAGGGTAGGAAGATAAATTTACACTCTCGTGTATGGGATAACCATAAGCATTAGCGAAATTTGGAATATTAGGTCTTAGAAAATTGCCCATTTGGAAAGAGTTTGTGGGGTTAGGAATATAGCTTGTTGGTTGAGGCGTGAAAAAGAGTCCTTGTTGCAACCTTTCCATATCTAATGCCTTTTGAATGAGTTTGTCCACTGAATCCTCATTTAAGGTGAGTAGATAGGCTCCTAGATGCGGGTTATATGCACCATTTTTCACTGAAGCCATTGCAAAATCTTCTATTTGTCGCTTCACCATATTGAAATTTTCAGCACCATATTTATTCTGTGCTGCCTCATTACATTGTAACAATAGGCCTTTTAGCCTAGTTGTGAAGGAGTTAAATGACTCGTGCGGGTATTGTCGGCAAGTGATTAATCTATTTATCAGCTCATGGTAAGTCTCACGAGGTAAGTAATTACGATAAAGTAATTGTTCAACCTCTACAAATGTTGTGAGTGAGCTAGATGCGATTAGCTGGTATGCATTTCCTCTCAATCTAGTGGGAAAAATCTGCATAAAAGCTTGCTTTTCCTCCTCTTCTAGGCACTGTTGTACTTGTTTGCAACAGCCTATAAAGGTTTGCAATTCTGTGAGAATTTGGGGACTAAATTCTCCAGAAAACAAGGGCACCATTTGTGCTGTCAGTTTAACTACTTTTTCATAATTCACTGGCATTTTGGCTGGTTGGTTTGGTTGCTTTCTCTGGGAAATATCTGGAGTATCGTTATTAGAAGTAGGCGAGGTTAATGATTTTTCTGTGATTAGGGCGTTTAAGCTATTTCTTCTTACTAGAAAATTAATTAGGCTGTGCCTTCTGAAACGTTTACCTGAGCGATGCTCACGATACCAGTTTACGGAAGGTCGACTTTGGGATGAATTACACTCTACTCTTGGGCTATCTGGAGGACTGGTATTATCAAATGATAATGAATTTATTACCGTCTCAAAGGTAGAGCATGAAGAACTACGGCCAGTTTTAGGCATGAAAGCAAAACCTGCGGATGTTTTTACTCAATATTAGTGAGAGAGATAGAACGAGAGAATAGGTAATTTAACGAGCTTCGATCAATAACCAGAGAAATCAGATTAATTATTTGAAACTTGTTCAATCTTTTTTTTTTATATATATATATATATACCGCAGTGACTATTATATATATTTTTTTTTTTTTTTATGATTAACAATTTTTATTACTTTAATTTATCTTACTTTAACTTGAAGAGCCGAATGGAAGAAAATAAAATTTGTTGCCTTTATCCGCTACGCAGATATGAAGTTGTATATCCAAGCTGGTGGCTTCTTTATTGTTATTGAAGAGAGAAAAGAATGGATATTTTCTGTTGTTGGAAATAAGGTGTTCCTATGCACTCGTAGGTTCGAAGATCAAGGTTTTTCAAGGGTTTGAATTTATGTACCTTCCTTGATCCTACCGGCTGCGCCAAATTATTGTTGAGTTTATGAAGCACTTGGGAGGTAGTCGTCCTCAAGTACTCTCATAGGTTCACCTTATGAAGATCTTCCAGGTCGAATGTTGATGAATGAAGCCGCAGTAGGTTGACGGGAGCCGCTTATTAGCTTTACTTCCCTTGGTTCGAAGATGGGAGCCGCTTATTAGCTTTACTTCCCTCGGATATTATATGGGAGCCGCTTATTAGCTTTACTTCCCTTGGTTCGAAGATGGGAGCCGCTTATTAGCTTTACTTCCCTTAGTAAGAACAACTTGAGTTGCTTTGAATGTTACTTGAACACTACCCTTTATTGCAATTCAACATCGTATTTATACAAAAAATCTTACATATAAAATTAACTTTACCTATGCTTCCGTAATGTTTCTGGCCTAACAAAAGTGTAATTTGTATAGGCCAGGTGTATTTTCTTAATTTCCTATTTTGTAATATACAAGCTGCGGAAACTACTCGCAGCTTGTTATTCTTACATCACGACACTCGTTGCTTTATGCGTATATACATATTTCCCAGCTTCATTGTTTCTATCATTCATACGTACCTACATACATATCAATTCACCAAATGCTTGTAGCTTATCATATTACATCATGTCAATTTGGTCACCTATGCTTTACCGCCGGCGCAAGGTTATCGTATTGTAATGTGCGAATTCTTGCGCGCAGGGGTATTGCGTCACTCGGTCAACCTTTACTGGTTTCCTCAAATGGAAATTGGCGTAGGTCAGTGATGAGTGCAATGACAATAAAATGATGTAGTTAGGTATGTATGTACATGCAATGCATTATTTTTTCTTGATATGAATTATAACGCAATATAGGTATGTACGTATATGCAATGCATTATTTTTTCTTGATAGGAATTATAATGCAATGCATGTAGGTATGTACGTATATACAATATTTTATCTTTTTATTGATATGAATTGATATGATATGATGATATGAATTAATGAATGCATTATAGAGAGTTTATGATATGTAACACAATTGATAGTTGAATTGTGACATTGTTATAGTCCTAAATCAACATGGAAATGAATGCATCTGATTTTTGTGCAACTATCATGGATTTGCTATCGGATGGCATAATATGTTTATAGATTCGATAACCTCTAAGTAGATTTATAGTGATACAAGTTTTTATGGCATGGATGGGGTAGGATTCCACAGCCCATTGATTCTCAAGTGTGTCATGGTTCTTTACGAACTGCAATTCTTTATTTACCCAAATTTGGCACTGATTAGCTCAAGGGGGCGTCATTCAAATTGTTGGGTCCTCGGCTCTCTACCTGAGAGGTTAATCTCCTGAGTTCGTTTAGAACTCTTCGAAATTGTTGCTTGGTGGTCGACTATGAGAAGGTTAACACCACTTTATTTATTTTTCCTAACCAATTCATTATATAAAAGTCTTTTTATTTTTATCTTTTGACTATACTGCAGGTTATGTCCTCTTTTATTTGATGAGACAACTTTCATCGAAGACGTCCATGTGACTTCGTTCAAGCATATCAACATTTGACTTACAATTAATGTTCACCTATTGTTTGCATCCCATGGTTGGTATTTTCGCCTGATATCAAAATATCTGGAACCGTGAATTTGGAATAGAAAGAAATTTTGTTTTTGATGCGAGCAGCAGTATACAATTATTGGTTTGTAATATCCCTGTGGCGGGGTTTAGCATAACGCAGGTTGATTCAGAGACAGTTTAATTATGGGGGTCGTTTTAAATTTTTTTAATAGTATCTACACTCGATCTGAATTTTGTCAAGATTTGGAACTTAAGGAGTTCTCCAATTCCTGGATAGATTCGGCTAAGTTTTCGGAGTCAAATCATTTTACCGAGTCCATGAGGAACTCTTGACATCCGTCTCCATCAGCGCGCGTCATTTTGGTCGGATAAGCCTGATACGCGTGCCGGCGGTATTTTCTGCGACTTACTGTCTTGCAGCAGCAAATTGTAGATAATTTACTTCTCTCTTTTCAAGCCGCGTCCTTTGTTTTAAATTTTTATCCTACAGTCACCACACCAAACACAATGACATCAATTGAATTGTGCGATTGATATTATAATTTGTATGTCAGTATAGACTTGTGTGCCTTACCAATATGAACAGCAGTGCCTTCCGATTTTCCACCTAAATGTATTATTTATTTATTTATTTAACAAATAAATTAGACGTAATTCTATATTAAAAGAGCAGAAGTGAGAACAAGCTTATTAATTTGCGCATACTCCAAGTGTAAATTCAATACTTATAGTAAATTATGAGTCTCACAAAAAATTCGATTCTACGTTAATCCATGTCATACTTACAAATTAAGAAATTAAGTAATAATATGCAAAAATGAACGATAATGATACAGACTTACATACTAGAAAAGTGATTGAGTAACATTCATTTGAAGCTAACAAGACAATGAATTGCCTAATTTCAATCGGGAGGATATTCTACACACAAACACCGTAGATCAAAACAAAACGGGGGTTGAAATTCAATTTATGCAGCGGTAGCAATCTGGTACGAGCTGATGTGAGAAAGATACTGTCATAAACATCATATAGGTAATTTTAAACAGAATATAATTATCAAGAGAGCAGCCCAATATACTTCTGGAGTGCGGTGCGGCGTATCCCATAATGTGTCTGGCACATGAATTATATACAATATTTATTCTAATGCGACAAGTACTTCATAGACATATGTTATAATTGGTAGTAAAATACCCTTCACAAGACGAATATTTGTTAGAGTGTAGACTGCATATTGTCATAACTCCTTTAAACCAGGATACATTTTTCAATCTGAACATTCCTGTGCTTGCTGCAATTAAGAGTTGTGTAAAAATGCACCCCGCGCTGCCGAACTGAGTCACCGATACACATCAAGTGATATACACGGCAGATGAGATATATAGATGTTATATTTATTGGTAAATATAGATTGCGACTTAGCACAATTTAAAGTACAATTGTTCAATTTTGCCCCAGAAATAAGTTCTAAGTCCATATTAGCTTTGATTACATTCAGACACAGATCCGCTAAGCCTGCGGGTAGCCTCAACTGAACATCATCAGCATAAAGTTTAAAGAAACACTGCCTTGGAACTTGTCCTAGATTATTTAGAGGTAAACAGCAGAGGACCCAAAATGGATCCCGACGGTACCCCTTTGTATAAAGTTCTATGGTGGGAACAATTCATTCCGTTTACAGAGCCTGTTGCCTGCCCGATAAATATGAGTGAATAAACTTCAGCGAAGAGCTTGAAAGCTTGTATTCAGTTTTAAGTTGATTACACAATAACTGTATTAAGATTTATCAAATCGAAAGCTTTACTGAAATCAAGCAGGCATAGAATTGTCTATAGGTTTTTATCTGTATTATTCTAATGTCCTCAACTAAATTGAGCATAAGACTGAGTCTGTACTATGCCTGGTATGAAATCCAGATTAGGCAGAGCTTAAAAGGCCATAGATTTCAATATAACCTATAAGGTAAAAAATTAGCCTTTTAAGGACTTTTGTTAAAATGGACAAGACATTAATATTATTTTTTTTGCAGGTATTATGTCCGCTAATTCCACAACATTAGGAAATATTCAGTTGTATAAACTGTGCTAAAAATGTGGGTAATGGGAATCACTATAACTGGAAGAATTAATTTGAGAAAACTAAGATTAATATTGTCCAGACACATAGCATTAGATTTCATTGATTTTAGAACCCATAGTAACCAATTGAGTATAATGCAGGAAAGAAATTATTATATAAATGGAATGCTGAATTGCAGAAATAGTCATTTATCACATCCAGATTCAGATGAATATCGCGTCTGTCAATTTTGGTTATATTATTTGCTTTAATATGTAGCTCGCGAGAGGGAAGCGATGGATCGAGCGTTTTCCGGCAATAACTTAGTTTTTCCCTTGTAATTATAGCAATAAATTTATTTCTCAAGGAAGTTGCAGCGCACCGCCGAATCTTCTCCAGCACTTACTCGCGTAATCGCGTTCAACTACTAGCAGCTCGATTTCGAAGGTGTGTTAGAATTTTTAATACTACACGTTTTAAGAGGCACAGACGTTTCGAAAAGGCAATATAAGCTCTTATTGAAGTAAGCAACCTCATCGTTTACTTCACTTGCAGAGTATAAATAGTCTCAGCAATTTCACTAGCTACAAGGTATAATTCGTTTAGGTTAATTGACTTAAAGTCGCAACAGGTGATGTAAGTAAAACGTAATGGCGATAGTGTCGGTCATTAAGGGATGCTAGACTGATTTCCTGCACATTAAATTAACTACGATTTGCCACATTGGCTAAGCTGTTAGTTACCAAAATACCCAACAATGAGCTGCCACCTCCATGATATCTTGTTAGTAATTTATTAATTACATTCATCCCTAGAGTGCTTAAGTATGCTAACAAATCCATGGAACTGTTATCATTGTTTAATAGAAAAATATTCAAGTCCCTACATAATAGTTAGAAGGATAGGCGCTGTTAATTTATGCAAGATTATTATCAAATTCATCTAAGTTTATGATACGCGGTGGCTTACATAAGCAACCCAGGAATATTTTATTTGACCCACTAGAAACCTCCACAAAAAAGATACTCAACTTTAGATGATGTTGTACTGATGAAGAATTCGTGATCTCACAGGCATGAACAAGAAGTAATGCGATTCGCGAAATTGAGAAATGTTTTGACCTGGGAAATAAAAATGCTTAATGAGATATTTATCGAAAGAACTGAAAACAAAAGGAAACTTTCTGTTTTAGAATTGAGGAAGTGGAAATTTATAACCAGTATAAATATAACGTAAATTGTAGTTAAAAAATTCACTGCATGCCTTAAGACGTAATATCGTAGCAGCTCCACCTTGAATTCATGGCTATTCCGTTTTTTTTTGCAATACAGGGTTTAGTGAAAAGAAGCTCCATAAGTTTTAAGAATTTTAAAGCAAGTTCATCAGCTTCTTTTGGGTTTTGTACATGCCTTTGCCATTATTATTTAGGTCTAGCTTTTACTCCCATTCCTGCGATTTCTTCTTGATTTGAAGACCATTACAAGCGTTCTCCTTTTGCTTCTAGAGGTCTTCCGACATTTTTAATAAATATGTGAATAGCAGTCACGATTTACATGTTCGAATGGATATATCTTGTATTTGCATAGTGGATTTAAGGAGGAAACATAACAGGCTAACAGGTCGGAGAGATTTGAACAGGGAGGTAGAAATTTTTCCCACTTTGGCTATAAATCTATTCTGGTGACTCTCCAATATTCGATAATGGATGGATTTTTATTAATAGTGGAGGGAGCATTTCTTCAACGCTTTGCTGTAGTATAGCTGAAAGATGCAATCACCTGAAATAGATTTAAAGAGTTTGAATGTACCAATTGTCCAAATTATCTTATTGGCTTTTGCTCCTGTTAAAGATCTTCCCAATTAGGTCCATGGATTATATTCCTTCATAAAAATAACAGATGAATCAGGGAACTGAATTTCTAGCAAGGGCCTGAGTGTTTCATCATAATCCTTGATATGAGTTCCATTTTAATTAAAATAAAGCTGTTCCATTTGAGTGTGTTTAATTGTGTGCTTGTCCGGTCTTTTCCGCTTCTGCTATCTGTATGTGAAAAACTTAGGTTATCTTGACAGTATGCGCTTCATTAAGTGGACAAAAAAGTTTGAGTACTTGCCATACCCCGCTTCTTGCCTTTTGAAAAAAAAAAAACAAAGCAAAAATAAACATCATTTGAGTTGTTCATAGGGAGCACATATTGGAAACTGGTATAGGTGTGGGAAGTTCCTATAAGCTCAGTTTTTAGATATTTTTAATTCCCTATTGTATTCTATTCGAGAACTGTTCTATTCTCCCCAGCTGCCAGAGAATTGGGTCTACTTGAATAGTACTTTGACCTCTGTTTTTTTTCTTGGTTATTTTCCTGTCCCACCATAATATAAAGGGTTTTCCGATAACAGGTGTTATTTTGATATTCAAGGAAAAATGCCACTTTTTGAAATAAATGATCGGATCTTTATTTCATTATAAAGAGGAAGGTATGCCGTTAATAATGGAAAATAACATCAGCCAAATGACCACCACAACCACGCCTACAGGACCATATCCGTTTCATGAAATTTTCCATAACCAAACCACAAAGTGGCTGCCCTATGTCCTCGATAGCCTCAAGTCGATAGTCGCAAGGTGTTAAGTCACAAGCTCTCGGTGGCCAATTGTGATCACCTCTTCGAAAGATAACACGGTCCGGAAACTTTTCCCGTAAAAGATCAATGGTTTCGTTGCTTCTATGGCACGTAGCGCCGTCTTGTTGAAAGTGAACGTTGTCCAGATCAATACCATCCAATTCCGGCGATAAAAAATCATGAATCATCTGTCGATAGCGCAATCCATTCACTGTAACTGTTGCTCCAGCCTCATTTTCGAAAAAGTAAGGTCCAATGACCCCGCGGGACCATAAACCGCACCAAACAGTCACACGTTGAGGATAGAGAGGCTTTTCAACAATAACTCTTGGGTTTTCCGAGCCGCAGATGCGACAATTTTGCTTGTTGACGAAGCCATCGAGGTGGAAATGGGCCTCATCACTCAAGATGAGTTTTCGATGGAATTTCGGATCATTTTCATGCATTTGATGATTGTTGATGATCGGCCGGCTTGAGTTCTTGTGTTAACTGAACTTTATAAGCCTTAAGACCCAAATCTTTATGCAAAATACGGTGTAATGACGTTTGTGGAGTGCCTAATTCCAAAGAACGACGAGGAATGGACAAACCTGGGTTTTCTTCAACACTTTCGGCTACAGCAGCAATATTCTCAGCTGTTCTTGAGCGACGTGCACGGGTTTTATTCTTCACATCACTAACTTGTCCCGACAGCTCGAATTTTTCTACCAATTTCTGTATTGCGGTCCGACAAGGGCCTTCACGACGACCCAAAAATGTTCGAGTTTTACGAACCGTCTCTGCCACATTTTCACCATTTTTATAGTGAATTTTAATAATTTCAATGCGTTGTTGAATCGTGTATCGTTCCATTTTTATTAATGGTGTAGTTTCTGCTTGTCAAATGTCAAAAAAATGACAGCTCCAAAAGTGACATCTACCGAAATAGCTGGCTAATTAAAATAACACCTCTTAATGGAAAACCCTTTATCTGGAACCGTGAATTTGGAATAGAAAGAAATTTTGTTTTTGCTACGAGCATATATATACAATTATTGGTTTTGTAATATTTGTTACCTACCTTTTCTTAATCCCTGTGGCGGGGTTTAGCATAATGCAGGTTGATTCGCACATACTTTAATTATGGGGGTCGTTCTTCATTGTCAGCAGCTTCGTTTTAAATTTTTTTAATAATATCTACACTCGATCTGATTTTTTTCAAGATTTGGTACTTAAGGAGTTCGTGGATAGATTCGGCAAAGTTTTCGGAGTCAAATCATTTTACTGAGTCCATGAGGAATTCTTGACATGCGTCTCAACCAACTTGATAAAAATAACAGATGAATCAGGGAACTGAATTTCTAGCAAGGGCCTGAGGGTTTCATCACAATCCTTGATATGAGTTCCATTTTAATTAAAAAGAGCTATTTCATTTGATTTTGTTTAATTGTGTGCTTGTCTGGTCTTTTCCCGGAGCATGCTGAATACGCTTGGATCTGCCCTTCTATCTGTATGTGAAAAACTTAGGTTACCTTGACCTTATGCGCTTCATTAAGTGGACAAAAAGGTTTGAGTACTTGTCATACCCCGCTTCTTGCCTTTTGGAAAAAAAAAACAAAGCAAAAATAAACATCATTTGAGTTATTCATAGAGAGAACATATTTTAAACTGGTATATGTGTGGGAAGGTCCTATAAGCTCTTCTTTTAGATCTTTTTAATTCCTTGTTGTATTCTATTCGAGAACTGTCCTGTTGTCCCCAGCTGCCAGAGAATTGGGTCTACTTGAATAGTACTTTGACCTTTGTTTTTTTTCTTGCTTATTTTCCTGTCCCACCATAATATACGTCGATTGCAAATTTTGTGCCTTATAGGAGCACTGTTTTCTAACTGCATAGTTTCTGAGTCTATCTCTTCAAATGTGCCATTAGTATTCTTAAGGGAATTAATATTGAGAAATTCTCCGTAAAGTTCCCAGTTAGTTAGATATGACCTTTATTGGGATTTTGTGAATGTTTGTATTTATAACACGGACTAAGAAAGGATTAAGTCTAGAAATTAGTGTCCATTAACATTCAGATAGGTTACCTAGTTCATTAGTTTGATTTAATAATTCTAAATTATTACATAGTAAGTCTTATATCTGTAAATTCAATAACACTAAAATAAATAACTGTTCAACTATGGATTATAATACATACTCAAATTACATTAAGAACCATAATACTTCTATATAGTCATGCCCCTTTAGTAGGTTAGCCATAGCCTCCGTACTTGGGATCTTTTGTTGCTCTTTCTGGGAAACTAACAGTCAATCAAATGAAGTGAAAGTTTTTTTTTTTAATTCCTACCTAGTGTTGTGTGATTCCTAGATAACATTGGCTCTATAGACTGCTTTTATCCCAGATTGTAGAAAAATTGCATTTTTCTATTGCTGCTGTTTTCATTATTCTAATATAATTCCAATATCAGATATGGTCAAGGCTATGAATGCAGCAATACTTTTCGACTTAATTATTTTATTGATTTCTTATTTCGCTGTAGCTACTAAGGGCAAATATCAATCCGATGGTTAGTTTTGGCTAGTATCGCACAACATGTCGAATCGTAGTGTTAATTGGATATTCTTCTCAATTCTGTGGGTTATTTATTGTTGCTGTCGAATTTTTGGACTTTTACCATTTAAGGTCGATAGACAACGTAAGATGGCTATAAGTTCATTGTTTGCTTCAATATATGGCACCGTTTGGTCTATTATATCTACAGTTACTATTGTTATACTAATTACCGATTACATAGAGGCGTATATTGAAATGGCGGTCAATGAAAAATTTCTAAGATTTCTATTGTGTTTCACAAAAATTGCCTCGTTATTTCTTGTCCCTATTTTGTTCGGAACACAATTGTTGAAACGGAAAGAAATTATCACCATTTTGAATGAAAGTTTTAAAATTTTCGAAAATATTCGGGAGTTTTCGAAAAATACGAATGTAATACAAAATAAACATCTTATTTTTATAATATTAAGGCTGAGTTTAAATACATTTAAATTGTTATGGTATTTTCGTCCAGGAACAAGTTATGGTATGAAGTTTTTTGCTTTATTATACATACAATTGACTGTTTCCATTACAATAACCCTAATTATTTTTGGACTCATAATCGGAATAGCTGAACTTGAACAACTTTCCAGATATTTAGAAGGACATAAAATAAATGTTTTTTTTAATGATGAATTTCAAAATCAACTTATTCTTGAAGAATATGATAAGGAAATTGTTGAAATTTCAATAATTTATGAAAGTGTTTGTCAGTCAGTGTTAGAATTTATAAACATTTGCAAAATATTCTTACTTACCTTACCTATGGGTTCTATTTCCTTGGCAATGTTATCGTTTTTCTTTACCTATTTTCATACCATCACATTTAGGGAAATAGTTCTTACCGTTGGAGAAATTATTGAGACGATTTTTTTAATTTTGATGGCAGAATTGGTCACCCGAGAAGCTTTGTCCTGCGCTAAAATGCAGCGAGGTTTTATTGCTCATCATACTGACCAAATGAATGAATGACCCAAAAAACTGATGGCTTGACTGCTTGATAAGCTCGATAAGCAGCAAGGTGAGACTTGACCAGCTTCCGGACCTAGAAAGGCTCGGAAAATCTCCAGGTTTCTTAATGGTGGCTTAATGCTGCCTCTTCTATCGTGAATGGGGGGAATCCCAAGGTTTTTCGAGATAATGGAACTTAAAAATATTTGGGCATGTCTCTTATCACCCTATACCATCATGTAACATACGTATGATTACGATTTATAATTTTTTTGAGTGATTATCCATGGACCTTTCCAATAATTTATAAATTTTTTACTTTACTTCCTTTAATCTATTTTGAAGTTAATGAATAAATTAGGGGATTCGATCTCACATTGAAAGCTATTTCTGAGTCTCTTCGATGAAAAATATGGTCTATAGAATCGTAACAACAAAAAAAAAAAAACTTCACCCAAACTTGGTATCGAGCTGGTGATCCTTAAAGGAACCTTTAGCGCCATGCTCGTTCTCAGATATTATCCAATAAAACCACCAAGCTGTTCAAAATTTAATTGTGAAAATTGAAGAGTTCAAAATCAACTCAACACAAACCACAGTGTGATCATTTTTTTTTTTATTTAAGAGCACTTTTATTCCTAAGAACTATCCGCATAAAGATTTTAAATTTGGAATATAGCGATTTCTGAATTATTATTGAACGATTTCGACTATTTTATGTAATATCTGGCACGACTCGATTCCGAAACAAAGATCATCATTGTTCAGAAATTCTACAGTTTGTAGGGGAAATCTTAAAATTGTAGAAGTTTTACCAAATTTATCGGCAAATTATTTTTCTTTTAAATATGATTGGTGGATCTTATGACAACTGCATTAGATGAACATAATTCTTTACCTTATTTTCCCTTTCATACATTATGTTATCAAAAGTTTCTTACTACCTTCAATTTTGGTAGCTTTTGACGCTTTTCCCATTCAATCCTCGATACTTGAAGATATTTCTATGATCAGATTAGACGTGTCAGCTGTCCCCAGAAAGTTGTAAACAACGTGCGGTAAGTGTCTACAAAGTTTGATTTTTTGTCAGGAAAATTCGTCTGGAATATTTAAGTGCTCTTAAATTTTCTTGCATGTTATATATAATTAACTCATGTGTTGTTATTTGTTGTGCTTCTTGGTTATAGTTATGTTTTATTTTATCCTGTGGTAAGAGGAACTTGGTTTTACATTTTTTTTTATCAACATTAAGTGATCAACATTAAGTGCCTAATCTGTAATATCGTTTGGGATCAACAAATATGTAAATTACTTTAATAATACAGTGTGAACATGGTCAAAAGTGGATTTCTTTTTATACTCCTGAAGAGTCTTTGGAAATACGAAAACATGTGTGGATGGATTAAAATTCAAATTTCAGATAAATTTAATTAAGTTTGACATTCCTGAACACGATTGTTTGCGTTTCGTATTTACTTCCAGGTGTCCACGACAGCCATATATGTATATGAGTGGATCCGAGACCGAACAACTACGGTTCAACAAAATTAAAATTTCGGAATTATAGCTCGTTTGTTTTTATTTAACTACTATTTTTATCAAAAGATACTTCGTCAACTTGTAATATTGGATGAAGCCTAAAAGCTTTAACTTAAAATGACCTATCGCACCTAAAATGTAACCATATTTGCGTTTTTTGCTCTTTTTTTTTAAGTTTAACTCGCGAAAAAGTTTATTATTTACCAGAAAGAGCTTTATAAGTAAATTTAACTAAATATATTCAAGAAAAAGTAGAAAAAACACAAAATTTCAATGCATAATGTATTTTCAACATTAGTATTTTCCAAATATATGTATAGTTCGGCAGTGTTGATCACGAAATCCAAAAAGACGTAAATTAAAACTGGACGTACCATCGCTGTTCATAAGCTTAAGGAAAATTCTTTTCGGACTAAACAAGCTAAATTCTCGTTGAACTATATTATCTTTTCTCAAGGGGTCATCTACATCAGGTGATATATTGACAACCCTGTATGCAAAGAAAGCGGAAAAATGATAAAAATGGTGACTGACATAAATAGGAAGGGAGGTTTGGCTCCTAGTCTAGATTTCGTTATAATGTCTGGCTGGGATTTATAAGCAATTTATCGTAAATCTAGAGGATGCAAAATTGACTTTATAGTGGTCAAACTTCAAGGTCACTAGAGATCTCAAACTCTTTCCAATCCAATCACCCATACACTCTGCTCACTTTTCTAAATTAATGAAATAAAAACATATACTTTGCATTGGGAGATAGTGCGAGTGTTTGGACATTTAGGAATGAGAAAACCAGAAATCTTGATTTTTGTGGTAAATAGGATAAGATTCTTTCGTATTCATACTCCATCTTCATGACTATACCATTTGCTGATTCTAACCAAAATAAACTCAATGATCTCGTCAATGACGGATGGGTATCTCTCGAAACTCGCCGGCATAGACTTCAATTTATCCCTATCCAGATTATCCAGAAATTTGTTTACGACTCTTACACATATACATTATAGTATATCACTGACAGAGCTACTAGATTATCATCCTTAGACTGAATAATCCAATTCTTGAGCAATTCCCCTTCTCCTCATACACTCAAATCCATTACTGCAACGAGATATTTTTGGATGGCCTTTGTACGGACATTATTAAATGAAAACAGCTAATATACCTCCATATTTTATGGCGCCAACGACATCCAAAATCAAGTCTTCAGCAATCTTCCTCTGCAGTAGTCATTCTGTGATTTGAATATTTGTGAATCTCTAGAGTCGGCCTTCTATGTATACGTACATCCAGCATGCAGTCTAACATACACGTGATTAAGCTATTTAATCTGATATTCAAAGCTAGTGACTCTATCTACCGCTATTTGAAATAAACTCAAACTCTTGCAGCACATATTAATGCCGCTTCTAAAAATTTTCACAGTCCATGCAATTTTTAAATGCATCATTGCCAGAGATAACCCTGAGTAATATTCCTAAAGTTAACTAATTCCGTACTATATCATATAAGGAAGTATTTTTTGCTTTAGGTATTTCAGTATGGCTATGAGTCTTTGTGCATTCATTAGCTTTTAAAAGTGACCCATCCGATCCTAAAGTCCCCTATCGATTCGATTTTTATGCCAATTATATTTAAGACTTCTTTTCTATTTTCGGGGTTTTTAGGAACCTTTTATGAGACTTGGGTGTGTCTAATTGAAGTCACAAGTTAAAGAGTATCCATTTATGGTCTACGAAGGATTTCAAATCAAATACTATTCCATTGTCAGCACCAAGATTTCTAGCATCGTTTGTGTATTTAGAACAAAAAAAGTACTTTTAGTTGCTTACGATGTTTTATGGTGGCAGATAGGTCGAAGAGTAAGATGTGTTAAGGTAAGTCTGATTAAAAAAAATATGAGAAGTTAGGTAAGCGATTAGGACAAGTTTCTACCGATAAGGATTGTAAGATATCATTGTAACGGACCGGGCTATGTGATACTGGAGGTTCAATGATCTTCCAAAGTTTGTAGAGAATGGTTGAGAAGCTGCTCCTACACTGTGTCATAGAGGAAAAGAACAAAATTAGCATTCATATCTTTTCCTAGCCACAAATAATAACCTCATCTTACCTTAATTTCTCTGTTAAAAAAACAGACCTTGTTTGTCATCTGACCTTATGTTACTCCACCTTGTGCAAATAAAATTAATCCCGCAGGATGCTTCCTCCTCTCATTCAACCAAACCATATAAAATTTATATTATGCAACCGTAAAAAAAAATTGGTTCAAGCTTTTAAATTTGATTACTTAACTCCGCATTTTTTTTATCTTGATCGAAGTGTGAAAATGTCATCCCTCAGGTGTTTTTCCCCAACGCTGAAACTTAAAAATATTTGATTGCTGTATAAACAGAAGTTATGATTATCTTTGATATAGTGGAACTTGAGAAAATTGTCGGAAAAAAAATAATTAATTACGCTTTTTATCAACTAAAAATTAAAAGCACATATTTAAAAATGTAGAAAAACTATTCATACGTGACACTTTCCACAGGATAAAACTAAGGGGAACTGAACATATTCCTTAGAAGTATTTGCAAGGAAGTCAAGAAGGAAGGAAGGAAGAACGAAAGAAAGATAGAAAGAAAGAAAGAAAGAAAGAAAGAAAGACAAAATCAAATTTGCTGGCAATTTAATAATGGTTCGAAAGGATTTAATGGTCTCCGTTTACATTTTATGACTTTGCAAATGAATTTTCATAATATTTTAAAATGAATTTAATTTTTACAGCATCACTTAGATGGTTGTTACTCATTTGCATTTTGTTATATCTCTTTCTTTGTGTTGTTGCTGTGTTGAAAAAGTAGTGTATAATTTTGCGAAGATAAAGTTTTATTTTTAAATTATGAGCATCTCTTCTATAGTTTTAAGTTGGATATACAGTAATGAATAATTTGTGTAGCTAGCATTTGAAAAGCATTTAATTATCATCACAGTTTGTAAGAAATCTTAAGGAATTGAATTAATGCATTTTCAGTACAGAAGGGTTTGCGACTACATTATAATAGCAGGCTTTATAAAATTGAATTGATTAATTATGTACGTTTGCCAAACTTTGAAATAAAATTAGCTGGCTAGATTGTCTAGATCAGGGAACCGGCGGCGTATTACTTAGAGAGACATTCTTTCTTCTGTGTTTGGCTAATGAGTCGAGCAGTACCTTTTACTATTTTTTTTTTTTATTCCTTTGAACAGAGTAATACCTGTTTTGTGATTTCTTTGTTTGTTTAACTGGCTACGTGTGATTAACGAGAACGAACTTAACATGAGTTTTGGAGTTGTTGAAGAAATCGTTCGAGGAAGCAGAGAGAGGAATAAAGGGAACTTTGGGATAATAGTAGGCTAGCATCTATTCAATTATCAATTGTGTTCCACTTTTTACGGTGATTAAGTGCTTGTCGGTGATGTGAAGTTTCTGCGTGATTTAGTTGGCGATAAGTTTGTAAATTTGTTTAAAACCTCGAAATATATCTTATTTGAAACAAAGAACCCTCTTTCTTCTTATTTTACAGTTTCTTGATTAATCTGGAACCAAATGACACCCAGTGGTCACTCTCATATAAATATATCTATATAGTCCTCTTTCGAAATATAATAAATCTTGCTTTCGCGCTTGGTCAATTATAAGACTACTCTACATGCCTAAGTTAGCCGCAAAAGGGAACTCAAAACCCTTTTTTTGTTACACGACACAACAAAATATTTGGAGCGATGCAAAGTTTCGTTGTGGAGATGACATTACGCCTCCTACCGGGTAGAACTATACTGAGTAGATGTCAGGTTTGCTTGAAGTTGATCTGCGGTTGTTAGAAGGCCGACTTAAAGTGAAGAACTGCGATGATTTAAACTACTACCTAACATGGGGAACTGCTATCTTGGAAGGCATGCGAAAAGCGACTGCTGCCTTGAGCCCCTACTTGACACTGGAACTGATGTCGGTTTGCTTAGATTCGCTTGAATTCAGAATTTGCAACGGTCGGTATACCTGTAGAAGCGGGTACTGCTCTCACTTGGGGTGCTTGCTTGGCACAAGAACTGGTAGCGACGGTTTAGCCTGATTACCAGTCCACCGTTCGCTCTATGAAAAATTAAGTTGAGGTGCGTCAATTTTCTGTCCTGAAATGCTGTTATATTAACAAGAAAAGCTTTTTTAATGCCGACATAAAGTTCACGAAGGAAAACTAAGTGATACCGAGCCGGAGGAAGCCTCAACTTCTTAAGTCCAAAGTGTCCATACAAACGCCTGAATGGGTGCTGTTATCTAGGGAGGCAGTGGTGCTGGGAGTAAGCTTATCCTATGTCGAATTGACGACTGCGACGATCGTGATTGGGGAGCTCTGCCTCAAGTCGACCATTTGTTGAATTGAAGGCAGTGGAAACAACAGTTACGATACTGTCACTGCGGGCTGGATCCCCTTCTGTCGTACTAGGTTGACACTTCGTTTATGATTACCCAAAGAAAATGTGGACACACAAGCTTATCTGGACACCTTTAAACGCAAATAGTAGCTCATCAGTCTTGTTACTGTTTGGACCTGGTTTTTACAACTGTAAGTAGAATAGCCCTTTCAAACTCTGCAGTATAACTATATTATTCAAGCCACTTTTACTATTATTGAAAGAGCATATCTTAACTATTAACTATTTTTCTTCGCAATTTAGCCAATGTTCAAACACTTGCCGTAGCGTGTGACCCGCTTTTCTTTACCGTTTTCCTAAAAAATTCCCACCAGTGACCATAGCTACGACCCCACAGCATTTTTCACCTCATCGTCAGACCCTTGTCATAACCTAAGCTGTCTGTAACATTTCCGTACAAAACAGTTCTTGAAACCTGCGGAAATTCGTTTAAAAGCGTTGACATAGTAAAACGTCTGTTCCCCTTATTGTATATATTGTTGTTATAACAATTACGTACCTCCGGATTTGCTGGGTGTAGTCAATATCCAAAAACTTTTTTGCTTTTTTTTTTTTTTTAACAGAACATAAACTTTATTTCTTTTAAGAGTCGAAACTAGAACATAAACTTTATTACTCTTTTTCCAAAATTGGATCACAAATTTTTTATAACTTATATTCTCTCTTTTTTTTTTTGAACATAAACTTTATTTCTTTTAATAGTCGAAACACTTTTTTCACCGATTAATTTTTCTTTTAATTTTCCGCCCAACCGCCGTTATCTAAATTTTAAAATCAACTCAAACTGTATTTTTCTAACTTTCCGCCGCACCGCCGTTATCTAAATTTTAAAATCAACTCAAACTGTATTTTTCTAACTTTCCGCCGAACCGCCGTTATCTAAATTTTAAAATCAACCCAAACTGTATTTTTCTAATTTTCGCCGAACCGCCGTATTTTAATTCAAAAATCCAACTCAACTCTTGATCACATTCATCGTGATCAAGAGTCGTCGTTCAGGATAGAAAATGCTAAATTGCATTTTCTTATCCTGAGAAAATTTTAATTTTTCAATTCTGGACTTGTTCAAACATGTCCAGAATTATTCGCGTTGAACGATGGCTTCAAAAATGTAATCTTACACTTTTTAAAACATCAGCCACCGTCCCGTCGTTTGAAATCGCGGCGCGCATATACATACAATGCATTTATGCGGCGCGCGTTTCTTATCGTGAAAGTTTTTACATAATATGTATGTACGTATGTACATACATATTGAATTTTTTCACGGCAAATTGTACTGAAGGTACGATTTGCTTTTTGATTTATTTTTTTAATTAAATTGTTGAAATGACAAATTTCGCTGAAGGCAAAATTTGTCGTGGAAATTTTTAAGTGAAACGACTTGGTTGAAATCTGAAACTTCTGTTTTTCCCAAGTCGTTTTATGAGAAAAATTTATGGTATGTGAGGAAAATTGCTGATGCAATTTTCTTCACCCATTTAAGAGATAAGCTAACCATGTTTTGAGCATGATTAGCTTATGTGAAAAATTAATGAATATAATTTTTATCTTCTGCCCTTTTTCAGGTTTATACGTTAAATTCTATTTTTTGACCTTTTCAGGTTTATACATTAAATTCTATTACTTTAGGTATATAACAATCCTTCCCCCTGCGAAAAAGGGAATTATTCTTTGAAGAGGAATAATTCTCAGGGGAAGTTGTTGTGGGTGCGTTTTTTTTTTTTTTTTTTTTTGGGCGGGCGGCTCTTGGTTGGCTTTCGGTTGAGTGTTTACATCTTTTTGTTTTGTTATATATAATTTTTGTGTCTGTTGTACAATTACGTTATTCTAGTTTTAGTTTTATATACTATATATTTTACTTATTCTATTTCTTTAATTTCTATGGTCCTTATGACTTTATCTTAGCGTCTGCTAAAAATAGAGAATAAGAAATTTTCTGTTTTTTGTGCATTTCTTATTGATTATTTTATACAAGAGTCTCTTTCCTGGCCCCAATTGTTTAGTAAAAATAAAAAAATCTGTTTGATAAGACAAAATGTCATTTCATTTGGATATTCATACATACATGTTTAAATGAATTCCGTTCAACCGGCTTCTGTGCTCGTAATTTAATATCTCGTGCCGCTGATAAGCGAACGACAAGACACGGATTTATTTTTCTACCGTAGAGAGAGAGCGTTTGCACATTGCAATTGTATTTTTTTTTGTGTTTTTTTTTTTGAAGAGTCGGTGTGAGATATTGGAATGCATCTGGCATCGGCTTGGAAAGAAATAAGAAAAAAAAAACGTTTGAGATTTATGTTTTTGTAGCTACATACATAGTACGCAAAATGTAACTTGTGTGATATATATGGAGCTTATTTTGTATGCCTTAAGGGATGAAAGAAAAAAAACCTTCTTTAGCTACTGCGGTTGCGTGGGATTCTCCGAGATAGGTGCATCTTAATTTTTTCCAACGTTAGCTGTTTTGCCCTTTAAATTGGGTCGCGCAACCGGAGTAATTTATAGTTTCATCATGCAATTTGGAGAAGTGTTAAGTCCGCGTGCTCCGTACGTTTGTTACAGGCCCCACTGTGTGAGGGTGATCGGCATATCTGTGCAGAGTGTGGCCCCCCGGTGGCGGGGCTTAATCCGTATACTGCTGCGGAGGGACGGGCGCCCAGATATTTGTATCTGGTCCGCTCCAGCCAAGGTAGATAGTT
Source organism: Dioctria rufipes (assembly GCA_963924295.1). NCBI lineage: Eukaryota > Metazoa > Arthropoda > Insecta > Diptera > Asilidae > Dioctria > Dioctria rufipes. Next base: position 166,805,389 of record OZ002743.1, read on the forward strand.
TTCACAGGTTGGAGCTATGTTTGTCTGCCCATGGCGGTGCATCTTGGATAGCTTTGGGTAAGTTTTGATTATTTATTTTTGGAACAACGACTATTTTTCTATATTCTCTTTTGTCTTTTTCTTTTTTTTTTTCTTAGGGGCGACGCTGGCTCTATCCGGGGAGGTCGGCTGGTGTTGCTGCCTGACGTGCAGGGCGCATCCACTGTACATGCTGCATGAGGACGACGTTGCAGCTTTGGGCACTTCCACCCCTGTGGCCGGCTGGGGTCCTCCGGTAGCAACATCAAGTCCTTTTCTCGAGGAGGATTGGGACGACCCTGCCCCTGACGACCTGAATGCGTCAGACGTTGAGTCTTGCACGGCCTGGGACCTCCCAGATGAGGGGTCTTGTTCTGCCGAGGAGAATTGGGATCTTCCCGGTGATGCTTCTGGTCCCGCCCAGGGTTAAGCCGAGGACGCTAATCCGCTTCATGGTAACTTATTTTCACTTTTTATTTGGACCTCATTTTCTAATTACTCCCCTTTTTTTTGTTTCTTTTAGAATTTGGGTGTTATTTAGTTTCCCGCGCCACCATAGTTTTTATAATTTTTCTCCTTGATTTTTTGTAATTAACTTTAACCCCTTTTTTTTCAAAATTTAGTTTTAATTTTATTCTTCTTATTTTTGTATTTCTTATAAAAAAAAATAAAAAAAAATTCTTGGCTAAATGGCGAGATATCGTTTTTCATTTATTATTAAAAAAAAAATTGTTTTTTTTGTGTTCTCCCTTATAGATTTTAGGTAAAAGGAAAAATGGTCTTGACAGTTTTTTGGGTTTGATCATCAATTTCTCTATGACGCTGATTCATATTTGGGGTTGGATGGTGTTAGGTGGCTTTAAGCTTACCGGGTTATTGTTGAGGTCTTTGAGAGAAAAAAAAAATTCTCTTGGCCTGTTTTTAGTTGGTTTATACTGACTCTAGGATATCCTATTATTTTGTGTGGAGCCAGAAAAAGATTTTTGTTTCTTTTGTTTTTGGTTTTCCGGTAGTTACATATCCCCGGTGGTTTCGGTGTTGGTAGATTATAATCTGTTGTTCGGCTTAACTTATACTAGAGACTAAATATTCACTTACTGTACGTTACCTAATTATTTCTACGTCGTTTCCTTATTTTACGTCGTTTATTTATTCCTAGTTATTTTCTGAAATTCTAGGGAGTTGTATTTCGTGTTGTCATCTTTACTATGGGTTAGTTAAGAACGAGTTGTCTAGTCTAAGTTTTTTAATCTAACTGTTAGTTTGTTCTAGTTTTGTTTTTGTTATCTTATTTAGTATAATCTTATGATTTTATGTCTATATTTTAGTAATTAGCTAATTATTTTTATTTATTACTTAATGTTACGGAATATTATTTATTTATTATTTTTATTATTTTTGTGTAAATAAATTTCGATTATCTTTTATGTTTTAAGTGGTTATTTGTTTTAACTCTACTATCTTATGCCTTTCTTTCTTCTATTTATTATCTTTTTTTTTTTTTTTTAATTTATTATTTCTACTTTGCTATGTACTACTTAGGTTTATTAAAAAATTTTTTTTCTTAGGTACTACTAAATAAATTTTATTTTTATGTAATATTAATTTTCGCGTGTTCGCTTTATCTTATATTTGCTACTATTATTTTAACTTATCTTCTAATACCAGTGTAGTGAAAGGGTAGGATGCTGCGCCAGTAACACAAGAATGAGTCGGGGGCCAACCAACGAGTATAGATCTTTTGATTATACTACTTGTATAGATCTCGCTCTGGGGAGACTTTGAGCCCGTTTCAATTTTTCTTGGGTTTTAGCGTAAACCGGTTCCATGGGGGTGTTTTCAGCTGTGGGCTGTTGTCTTCGTTTAGCAACCCATGTCATGAATGCCGGTACGATATATTTTGTTACTGCCACCACAGATGCAATTAGCAACAAGAGTCCGGTCATTGATAGGGATGTAATAGAGAGTATATGAGGAATCTTGGCCTTTGGTCCAAAGTGAATGTTGTTCACTTTGTTACGGATTTCTTCTAGAGATTTTGTATCCAGGTGGATACGATGGTTTGTATCATCTCCGAGGAGTAACGTTGGTTGTTTCTCAGGGTTTTTAGGAGCGGGTATCTTGGACATATATTCTGCCAATTCATCCTGAGTTTCGTTTGTGCCTGGGAAGTAGGGTGGTTGAAAAACTCTTAGCGGATGTAGATTTTCTGCTTCGTAATACAGAGTGTTAGACCCTATTTGCAAGGAACATGGTTCGTTGACTGTCATAATTCCTTGTCCTGCGAGACGATGGGTGAGTAACTGTTGAGTACAAGTTATATGTACTATAGTAGTTTCAATTAAGGAGTACAGCCACGAATTCGGTCTATTAAGTTTTATTATTGTGTCTCTTGGGGGAATTTGGGCTCTGATGCTACATTGTGGGTGTTCGCGCAGTGGATTGAATAGAAGTTTGATAACACATTCATCTGTTTTTGTAGCTTTGGTGAGTGGTGTATTTAGCTTACCAATCCACGTATCTTCCTTGATTCCCTTTGAAATTTTTTTTAAAGATCTCAGGTTTTCTGGCTTCAGCAACAGAAATTCCTGGGTCTGGATTTGGCTTGCCACATGAGAATATTTGATATCAGGTATTAATGAATGCTTTGGATCCACCCGTATGGGGAAACATCTAATCTGTTGGATTTTCATCTTGGGGATATTAAAAATGGGGAGTTTGATTCGGATAACTAATTTGTCCTACAACAAATGTGTCTTAACATCTGCTGTTTGATACAGAACTGACAAACAGTCCTGTAGATTGGGACAAGTGGAGTGAGATTTGTCATAAATCTCTAGCAAATAGTTTGGGGAAATTAAAAGGGGATGAATTTGATTATTTCTACTGGACACTATTATGTCCAGTAGAGCTTGTTGTCTAAATTCCAACTCTATCATTTGTAATGTTAGACTAGAAACGATCTCTTGTCTTATTTGGTGGGCTATCAAATCATCCGTTGTATTCTGCAGATGGTTAATCTGATTGATTATCTGGTGTTGTCGTTCAGACAGTGAGGATAAGGGTTTTTGAATTTGTTCAAAAGTGGTTTTTATTACACTGATCTGTTGCTTTTCCAGATCAGCTAAGGTTTGAGTATTTACCTCTAATTCGCGTAGTCGGCTGTACACCTCTTGTTCGTTTCCGCTATCCATAGTGCCAAAGAGATAGTGCATCGCATTACCTATCCCATCAAAGATGGATCGGGGCTTGCGTGATTTAGGCACTGCCTCTTTAATGACATTGGTGCGTCTCTTAATGTTTTCCATCAGGGCATGTACATGTTTGGTTTGTAGGGTACATAGATCTTGATCGAAGGATTTGTTACCACATAATTGATGAACGTAGTGTTCCGCACGTTCCGCCAGTTTTGTCTGATTGTCCAACTCGCCCAGATCTAACTCAGTGATGACGCTCCAAGTGTCGTGGTAAACTGATAGCCTTCCAAGCTCCTCAAATAGTATTCCCGTATTATTTAGGGGCGTTATAGTGTAAGGTTCCTCCGCGAGGGCTCCTATTGTGATCAGGAACAGTCCGTAGAAAATTATTGACCGCATTGTTATCTAGGAGAGGATAGGATAGGATATTAAAATGGGGTTTTTGTTGACTTGGTGGCTTACATTCTATTATATATGTATCTTAGAATTACTTAGATTATATTGACACCATGTTATTCGTAGAAAGGTTTTAGACGATTGTTGTGTACCGTCACCTCTCGTTTACGAATTTTAATTGTTGTGTTAACTGAGCTGGGAATGCCGGTTACCGTATAGGGTCCTACCCAAATCTGGGAGAGCTTATGTTTACGACTCTCGCTCTTGAGTAGAACCTTGTCTCCTCTGTGAAATGTCAGGGGACGTACAGCTTTGTCATAGTAATTCTTCGAGCGTTGTTTACTCATCAGAAGATTTTTCCGTGCCATGGCGTAAGACTTTTGAAGCTTATACCTGAGAATATGGTAGTAGCTCTCATGATTATACACGGGTTCAGGATCTCGCCTTAAGTTGGACGGAACGTCCGCTGTAAAGCCGTAGAGGCAGTCCATGGGAGTTAATTTTGTCCCTTCGTGTACACTATTGTTGTACACGAAAGCTGCGGTTCGCAGATAACTATCCCATGAGCTGGGATTTTCGTCCACTATAGTTCGTAGATATTCAATCAACGGTCTATGTGCACGTTCGAGTGCTCCATTTGATTGGCGATGATAAGCTGAAGTCTGCAGCTTATTTATCCTAAGGAGTTTGCATACCTTTTTGAATAGGTCACTCAGGAAATTACTTCCCTGATCGGTGACTATTCTTTTGGGAATGCGGTAGCGCGTGACGATTTCGTCGAAGAAAATTTGCGCTACCGTTATAGCTTCCCCATTTGGTATGGCATACCAATCTACAAACTTCGTGAGGTTATCCTGAAACGTTAATATATATTTATTTCCGGATTCAGTTTCCTCTAGTGGGCCGACTATATCTAGATAGATTTTATCGAATGGTTGTTCCGCCACGTCTGTAATTACCATTGGCATTTTATACTGTGGTGAGGCCTTCATGGTTTGACATTTGGCACACCGCTTAATGTGCTTTTTGATGTCACTAAGCATGTGCCTCCACCAGTACTTTCTTCGAATCCGTTTATAGGTTTTTATCACTCCCTGATGGCCGCCAAAGAGAGAATCATGATAATCTTTTAAGATTAATTGAATCTCCTCTGGGCTTGTGATTACTTCAGGGGGACGAGTTTCGTCTATGCTTTGTGGATTGGTACTAGGTGGACTGTCATGGTCTGCGGCCTCTTCTGGATGATGAGACACTCCTTTTGGTCCGATGAGTGTTTTTCCTCCTCCATATCCGAGTCCATTTGATGGTGGACTATCGCTTCTACCGTGAAGGTTGTAGTTTCCTTGTCTTTGGTATTATCCCGTGGAATGCGGCTTAAAGCATCGGCATTCGTGTTGTACTTTCCGGGCTTATATTCAATTTTATAATTGAACTCGGAAAGTTTATGGTGAAATCTCACCAGACGGGATGTGGGGTCTTTAACATTGAAGACACCCTTGAGTGGTTTGTGATCTGTATAGACCGTGAACTCTCGGCCTTGCAGATAACACCTGAAATTTTTAGTCGCCCAAACTATAGCCAGTAACTCTTTTTCAATAGTGGAATAGTTACGTTCGGCTTTGTTCAGGGTACGGCTGGCGTAGGCAATGGGCTGGTCACTTCCTACCTCTCCTTGGGATAGGACTGCTCCAAGAGCCTCGCTGCTGTCGTCTGTAGTAAGGTTAAAGGTTTTTGCAAAATCGGGATATATTAAGAGTGGAGGGGAAATTAAAGCGTTCTTAATGCTTTGAAATGCCTCTTGGCATTTCTCAGTCCACTTAAACTTTACATCCTTTCGGAGTAAGTTTGTTAGAGGACGTACTGTTTTTGAAAAATCGGGTATGAATTTTCTGTAGTAATTCGCAAGGCCTAAAAATGATTGCACTTGCCTTACTGTCTTAGGAGTGGGGAAAGTTTGGACGCATGCCGTTTTGCTAGGGTCAGGTAGTGCTCCTTGGTTAGAACATTTGTGTCCTAAGTACACTACCTCGCGCCTGAGAAATTGACATTTCTCAGGTTGAAGTTTCAGGTTATTTTCTCTTAATCTGTCAAAGACTTTGCGGAGCTTTTCGTTGTGGTCTGCCAGACTTTTTCCATAGATGACGATGTCATCTAAGTAGACGAAACATTCCCGAACTCGAAGACTAGGGTCTATTGGTGCCATTGGATATGGCTGTTGCGTTAGCGGCGTTTGGACGAAAACTGTGCCTGCTTGCAGCTTTTCCATGTCTAGAGCCTTTTGTATCAGCTGCTCTAGATCATTTTCTACCAGCGTGAGGAGGTACTGGCATAGGTGGGGATTGTTCACTCCACTTTTGAGGGCATTCTTGGCGAAGTCCGCCAACTGTGTCTTCACAGCTGGGGCTGCCGTTGCTCCGTACTTCAGTACCGCTGCCTCGTTGCAAAGCATCAACAACTGCTTCACTCTTGTTGTGAAGGCAGTGAGAGTTTCCAACGGGTTTTGCCTCATTGTGATCAATTTGTTGACCAACTCTTGGTACGATTCTCGTGGTAGGTAGGTTCTGTTCAGACGTTCCTCCACCTCACTAAAAGTAGTTGGAACGTCCGAAGCAAACAGCTGATAAGCATCGCCACGAAGCCTTGTGGGCAAGATATGTAGGAAGGCTGGTTTTTCTTCCTCACTTAAACAGTGTAGGGCCTGTTTGCAACAGCCAATAAATGTTTGTAGCTCACGACCTAGCTGTGGGGTATTTTCACCCGAAAACAGAGGAACTAGTTGTGCCGTGAGCTTGGCCACCTTCGCATAATCTACCATTGTGATTATCTTTTTATTTAAACTTTTGTAGGGTAGTCTACTTGTGCTTTGTCGGGTTTCAGGGCTGGTTTCTGGACTAGAATCCGTGAAGGATACTTCTAGCCAGCCACTAACGAGATCTTCGACGGTTGTTTGGTCCGCTTCGTCACCACCAATATCACTGTCACTTTCAGCGCTTACAACTACACTGGCTGAGCTCTTATCTAAACCTAGTGAACGTGAAAGCCCGGCAAATTCGATAAGCTCCTGTTTGAATCGCTCTGTATCTTTTTTAAATTTTTCGATTTTTGTCAGCCTCTGCTCTCTGCCTTGACTTAATCTATGGTCAAGAGCGTCGCAGTGCGTGACAGTGAGCTTATCGGATTCACGTGCCTTTTCTAACAACTTATCTAAAAACTTATCTAGACTTACTTTAGATACAACTGTGGGCCCTGTTAAAACGGTGCCGCTTCGAAGGCGAACTCCTTTTCTTTCTTGCTGTGATGGGTCTGTGTTCTGGCACCCTTGGCTACCTGGTTGTGCTGCGTCGTCTTCGGTGGCGTTGTCTGTACCTTCCCGGAGGTGTTGTAAATTCTCACCTGGGGATTGCTCCGCGTCGGATGAAGGTGTAGAGTTTGATCTCGTGCCTGTCTCAGGTGCCTGTGTCAAGTTTCCTTCTGACATATGCGTCCCGCGTTGTCCAAAAGGGGGGCTTCCAGCCTTCTTGGAGTATTCCCTTCTGGAATGTTTCTTGCTACTAGGGGGCTCCTGCCGTCTTATTTCCCTTGGCTGAAATTGAAAGGGGGGCTCTTGCCGACTTCGAGATCCCTTTCAATCCTGGAACGGAGTTTTTCTGTTGTGGCTTCTGTTTGCTGCCGGGGGGGCCCTAGGCCGACTTATTTCCCCTGGATATGGTTGAAAGGGGGGCTTAAAGCCTTCTTCGAAATCCCCTTCAACCCAGGAACGATGATATCTTCCTTCTGGAGTTGATTTTGATTGGCCCTGTCTTCGTTATCCTCCTTCTCGCTGCTGGAAAGGTGCTTCTGGTGTTCGGTGATGAATTCCGATCTGGAGATCCAAGTCCTTTAATGCTATCTTTTCACTCACTGGGGTAAACGCTTGCTCGCCTGGAGCAGAGGCGCCTATAGATGATATCTACCCCGAGCGTTGGGGGTGACGTGGCCTTATAGCTTGGCTAGTGTCACAGGTTCCCCGTAGATTTTTGTAGGATCAAGGCTTTTCAAGCGTTTACGATCTTTTAACTTGACCAAGCTTCCTTGATCCTACCGGCTGCGCCAATTTTGTTGTATATATTGTTGTTATAACAATTACGTACCTCCGGATTTGCTGGGTGTAGTCAATATCCAAAAACTTTTTTGCTTTTTTTTTTTTTAACAGAACATAAACTTTATTTCTTTTAAGAGTCGAAACTAGAACATAAACTTTATTACTCTTTTTCCAAAATTGGATCACAAATTTTTTATAACTTATATTCTCTCTTTTTTTTTCAGAACATAAACTTTATTTCTTTTAATAGTCGAAACGCTTTTTTCACCGATTAATTTTTCTTTTAATTTTCCGCCCAACCGCCGTTATCTAAATTTTAAAATCAACTCAAACTGTATTTTTCTAACTTTCCGCCGAACCGCCGTTATCTAAATTTTAAAATCAACTCAAACTGTATTTTTCTAACTTTCCGCCGAACCGCCGTTATCTAAATTTTAAAATCAACCCAAACTGTATTTTTCTAATTTTCGCCGAACCGCCGTATTTTAATTCAAAAATCCAACTCAACTCTTGATCACATTCATCGTGATCAAGAGTCGTCGTTCAGGATAGAAAATGCTAAATTCCATTTTCTTATCCTGAGAAAATTTTAATTTTTCAATTCTGGACTTGTTCAAACATGTCCAGAATTATTCGCGTTGAACGATGGCTTCAAAAATGTAATCTTACACTTTTTAAAACATCAGCCACCGTCCCGTCGTTTGAAATCGCGGCGCGCATATACATACAATGCATTTATGCGGCGCGCGTTTCTTATCGTGAAAGTTTTTACATAATATGTATGTACGTATGTACATACATATTGAATTTTTTCACGGCAAATTGTACTGAAGGTACGATTTGCTTTTTGATTTATTTTTTTAATTAAATTGTTGAAATGACAAATTTCGCTGAAGGCAAAATTTGTCGTGGAAATTTTTAAGTGAAACGACTTGGTTGAAATCTGAAACTTCTGTTTTTCCCAAGTCGTTTTATGAGAAAAATTTATGGTATGTGAGGAAAATTGCTGATGCAATTTTCTTCACCCATTTAAGAGATAAGCTAACCATGTTTTGAGCATGATTAGCTTATGTGAAAAATTAATGAATATAATTTTTATCTTCTGCCCTTTTTCAGGTTTATACGTTAAATTCTATTTTTTGACCTTTTCAGGTTTATACATTAAATTCTATTACTTTAGGTATATAACACCCTGGATTTTTTCATCACCTTTCCTGACCAAATCATCGTTCACAACAGAGGGCCGACCAATTCAAGCCTTATGGTGGACATTTGTTCGACCTTCATTTAATATTCTAACGCACTTTCTCATCATTTCATAACTCATCACATCTTTACCGTAAACATTTTTAACTTAACAATAAATGTCAGCCGGTTTCACATTCCTTGCTTCCAATAATCGAATTACAGCACGAATCTCACAGTCGGCGGGATCAGTAATTGTATTAAATATTTAGAATGTGCACAGTAAACCGACAATAAAACGTAGAGCAACCAAAGGAAGAGCAAACGTAGAGCAACCAAGGAAGACCAGCACGCATGGGTTAAATGCCGACCGCAGCGTTGTGGCGGCGCTAGAATTAAACGTTACTTACTTTACGAATACTCCTCGTATAAGCATAATATGTAAGTTCGAAAATTAAACTTATGAGTAATAAAACATAGGCAAAATACATAACATATGCATACTTCCCTTTCTCTCAAGGCCATGAAGGTTTCTGAAGGGATATTCTCTAGCGTCTTGCCCACCTTTAAAAATGTCTACTGCATATACAGGGTGATTCAGAACAAGATACCTTCCGGTATACCACGCCCCCCTAGAAACCTTCCTTTAGGAGCTGTGGCCAGTTGAAGAATATATTCGTGAACCCTGATGGGAGTAAATGAGTATAACTTTTAAATCACGCTATAGATTTTGGTTTATGTTAGCTTATTAAATAGCCAAGAATAGTAGCTGTCGAGAAGTGTATTACTCTGTATTTTTTAAGTAAGCATCTTTAAATTATTCTCAAATAATTCCAAAATTTTGATTTTTTTACACGCAAAAGTTTTTGAAATAAATAACGGTATTTATGAAATTTGTGTGTAAAAAATCAAAATTTTGGAATTATTTGAGAATAATTTAAAGATGCTTACTTAAAAAATACAGAGTAATACACTTCTCGACAGCTACTATTCTTGGCTATTTAATAAGCTGACGATAACCAAAATCTATATGGCGGTTCAAAAGTTATACTTATTTATCTCACGAATATTGGCGAAATCTTCAACTGGCCACAACTCCTAAAGGAAGGTTTCGGTGGGGTATGTGGAGCAATTGTATGATCAGCTTACCTCAAGGAATCGCGTGGTATACCGGAAGGTATCTTGATCTGAATCACCCTGTATACAGGCTGTCTGGTATATTGTCTGGCATTCGAAGGCTACGGATAGGTCATACGGATTTTCATATTGATTTTGAAAAGCCCAGAAGCTTGGCTTTAAAATGACATATTACACTCTGTACCCAAAATGTAAGCCTTACTGCGTGTTTTGCACTTTTTCTTAAGCATATCCAACGAAACGAAAATGGCTATAAATATTTCGGCACATTTGTGTTCATGTAAAGAGCACACACACAATAAATCATTCTTTGGCCGGAATAAGTATAAAAGCGTGTTACATGTTCGTTTTATAATTCAAACATTCAAACACCATTCAAAAGCCTTATATTATAATAACTTTGCTATTTATGTTCATAATAATACGCTTAAGGATATGTAAAACAAGAAAGGTTTCATACTGACCAAGCCTTCTCCTCCTGGTTTTCCATCATAAAGGAGCTTCGTATAGTTGAAAAAGGCGCACACGCGTCATGCTCCTAGCTATAATCAGAGGATATTACAGTGAACAACATGTGCGGTGCCATGTTAGTCGCTTGAGATAAGGACTAAATTCCGGGCCATTATCGGGAATAGAACATTCAACTGCTGCCCAAATTGTTTAGAAGTAGCGTGAACATTGAATTAAATTGCACGCTGTAGTTCTTGTTGCTGGTTTTTAATTGAAACACGATATACACGAAAGCAGTTACTAGTACTGCCACTACTACTGCTGATAAGTATAGGATTTATAGTATTCTAACACGCCGTGCTGTCTTGGTTAAATAAATTTATAGCATTTATTTATTAATATAAGTTGACAAGGTCCTATAGGTACCCTTAACGTTTGAGTTGTCACCATATATAATTTCAACATTTCATTATGCTTAGAGTTTTTTGATAAAATAATAGAAAATGCACAGACTTTGAATTAGACGTTGTTAGATTTGCAACAACTTGCTCTGCAATGAAGCTCCATTGTGAAGTTCCTGTAGGTATGTATATACGCATACAGCTTCCGTGAAAGACTTGAATAAGAGGTGAAATACTAAATAACCTGAATATAAATTACATAATTTACCTGTCAGAATAGCATCCATTTTCTCAGTCTAACATACAATGCAAAATCCTGCGAAATTACCGGAAGTACAGCGGAATAAATTCCGCTAACTGGGGGTAGCTTGAAGGTTTCAATTATGTAAAGTCTCAACATTGTAGAAGACAACTTTCTCACTATACAGAATTTTAGGAATTGCTGGAATTATTGTGTTACAAAAATAATTTTTAGCCAATTAGCAAAGAGAAATGTGTATGTGTGTAGTTAATTGCACAGTAATGGAATCCTTTTTTTTAGTTTTTTTTTTACTTTATAATAATTATAATTTAATCCTGATTACAATTCCTCACGTTGTACATCCACGCATCCTTCGACTTGCTCGTGAATTTATATAAAAATTTAAATAAAAATTTTCTGGGAAAATAATCTTTCTCATGAGAACTGCAGGCGGCAATTTCACGTAAGAATTTGCAAGTTTGCATTTCCCAGGCGCAGGCAAGTGATATCTGATTACTTGCGCATGAAAAGTATTCCCCCAGACGCAATTTGAGATTTAGAAGTTTTACTGTGAGAATTAATTATTTTCTTTCTGTAGGTATACATGTATATATGTATATTAATCTAATTCGTAGGTAATTGTTCATCCTGCCTCCTTGGGTTGCTATGCAACACAAAGTCTTCGTTGATCGTAATATAGGAGTGTGCTGCTGGTTTTGGAGGGGGTATGGACAACTGATTTCGGGTATGCTTGCATCTCATATATGTATAGTACCTGCATTCTGCAAGTAGTGCGCATAGAAGAACGTAACTGATGGAGTAATGGTGAACGTCATGACCAGTAATCGTCATGGATGATTGTTTTATTGAGCAGTCTGGTCGGACCTGTAGAGCACTGCTTCCTTTGAGGGTTATTTGCAACACTTGTGTTCCACATACGATGTTGAATGTCGTCTCCGAATCCATGCAGTACAACCAATTGTTGGGACTGTGAAGTTGCGGCCACACACTCGATCTATTGGAGGATCGCAGTTGACAATTTGATAGTGATTTTTGATGATTTAACAAGCTCATCTCACATTGGCTTGTGTTGGCTTTTAAGTTAAAAATTGGATGATTCTGGTGGCATAAGTATTTCTGCTCCTTTAGCTGTTAACAGCTATCAATTTCTCTTTGCGTGAGGGGATAATATCTGTCTCTGGGCAAGCTTACAATTAGATATTCCGACGAAGGTTTGATTAGGAGAAATCAGTTTTCATGTGGAATTGGAACCGGAATTAAATTAAATAGTTGGAAATATTCGTTGTGTTGTAATGGTATCCTGATATCGAACAGTATATATGACTCCGTTACCCTAGTTGCGGCTGACATTATATTGTACACCATTAATCCGTCATCCGAGTTATTTCCTGGTATAGATAAAGTAGATGGAAGGTGTCACTTTATTATTGTAATTTGCTCCCGTAGCTGTGTTGGAGTAATGAGCAAGGGGCTGATTTTGCTGTGGTAAAGTTCTATGAGAACACTTAGTAAAGCATCTTGCATTCGCTGACAGTTTTGTAGAACTAAGACAGTCAGCAGGGAAAGTGCAGTAAAGCCTTGCGTTGCTTCCTTCTCATATTGTAGGTTATCTATATAGCTGCTATATGCCTGAATGTGGTCTTGTATCGCCTTAAATTGACGTTGGATTGCTTCTTCCTTCCACTTTAGGATGTTGGTTGTTGATTCCAGTATAGATGTTTGGTTTTTTAATAAGTAAAGCAAGTGGTTTTTATTCGTACGAGACCCTTCAATTTCCCTTTGAATATGCTCGGCATAAGATGCATAGCGAATTCCAAAAAATGTGTTTGCTTTAGCCCAGTGGATGTTTTGACTGGACTCGTGCTATGCTTAGTATTATCATCTGACGTTTCGACAACTTTAGTTATCCTTTTCCTCTTCACAAAGTCTGAGTTTGCCCAATTGGAATTATTTGGCAAAAATCTTCCTCGTAGGGGATGATAAGGTTGTTTTCATCTCTTTGGAGCTTGCTTGCTCTCGTAGTCTCTTGAGGTCTTGGCCAAGCTTTGTTTGGAGACATGTTGTTGATTCGGTTGGTTTATCAGTAGGAGAATTTGAGCCATCTTCTTCAATGTTGCTGCATTCGGAATAATGTTCTTCTTCTGGTAAGGGACAAAGGTTTTCACATTCACGACTCTTGTAATATTGTCCGTGCCATCGAAAGTTTCTATCACTCTGCCTAAGGGCCATTTTAATTGTGGTAGGACTTTGTCCCACAGTAACACTAGCGCTTCAAAATCGTTAGGGTCCACTGACATCGGTGTTAATGGCCTGGAATTAAGAATGGCTTCGATTTGCACGATGATAGTGTGGAGTTCCTCATAAGATAGATTTGCATTTCCTACTTGGCGGGTTAAGTGATTTTTTGATCGTGAAGGAATCGGGTTTCACTGAATATGGTTCTGGGCACATAGCTGCGACAGCGATGACTGGAATTTTGTGAACTGAACATGTCCTTTAAATCCTTTAATTGTGTTCTTGCACCTAAAAAGTTTTTTGCGTTATCACAGAAGATCGTGGCGCATAAACCTCTTCGAGCTATGAATCTCTTTAGGGCATTGAGGAAGGCTTCAGCGCTGAGATCGCTAACTACCTCCATGTGGACTGCCTTTGTAGTGAAACAAACAAACACGGCAATGTAAGCCTTTGTCGGGGATTTCCGCGTACCTTGAAGTGAATCATTATAGGACCACAAGAATCGACGCCTGTGGTGTGAAAAGCTGTTCGTTTGGTAGGTCTCTCATTATTTGTTCTAGAACCTTTGGCTTACACCGAAAGCATCTTATGCACTTGTGAACCGTTTTCTGGGCAAGTCTTTTGGCGTCTCTGACCCAGTATCATTGTCCTGCAATTGCGATTAATATTTGAAGAGCCCCATGTGTATGTTGTTTATGCAAATGATCGAACAACAACTCATTAAACTTGTGTCCCTTGGGCAACAGTATTTGGTTTTTTGCTTCTTGCGCAAGATCAGAGTGTTTTAGTCGACCTCCTACTTTGATCATCTGGGTAGTTTGGTCTAGGTACCTGAGTCAAGTGTTGAATGGGGTTACTCGGATGTAATGCTTTATTTTTCTTCAACTCTAAATATTGACGGTAAAGTACAGATCTGTGTACATTCTTGATAACTCCGCTTAAAGCCTTATTAAATTCTGTGATTGAAAGTTCTCCCGTTTTCCTAGACCCCTTTGATGTTTTTCCAAAAAAAATAATAAAAATAAAATTAAAGTGGGTCTCTATACAAGAAACGTGATTTTTTCGACGTTTTATTCTGATTCATTATTATTATCATAAGTACGCGTTCTTGTTTTAAATGACAGCGTTATTATTATTTTTTTCAAATGAAAGCATAATTTTTTCACATGATTCCTATTCTCATTTGAAAAACTAAATAAAAAATACGTAGTGTTAAATTTTGTATGATGGTACGGAACAATTCGTGCGCGAGTCCAACTCGCACTTGGGCGGTTCTTTTAATTTCAACTATGCTAAAAACATTTCACAAAGCTCTAACAAAAATTATTCTTCTGACACTTTAACGGTGATTGTAATTCAGATAATTATCTTACGAAAGAAAACCGACAAACTAATTTTCTGGATATTTACAAACAAAGAAATCTATGAGATCATCTTCAATTTAATATGCGTACGTGGAGTACTCAAATATTTTTAAGTTATTAGCATGCATCACAGCTGAGTGAGAAGCATTATATATCAATGAAATGAACAAAGTATGTCCCAAGTATTTATCCTGTGGCACACCAGAACTCAGTAAGGAAGGAAGATGATCACTGCAACAACTAATAGTAATACCCACTGGATCATCCCATATGAAATCAATTGTATTTCAACCCGACCATCACCAATTTCGTTCTCGTTCTTCGGAAAGTTAAGTAATTACAAGAAAAGAATGCAATAAATTCTTTTTTGTCCTGCGATACATGCTGGTTGAATTAAAGGAATTTGAAATCCTTTACATTCGCCGATTTTTGGTCTGCTGAGTTATATACAAAAAATCATAATTTTGGCTCTAATTATTACAGAGGCATGGCTTTTAGATTATTTCAAAGGGATAAATACAATCTTTCAGGGAAAGTTATCAGAAGAATGACTCCCAAAGAAAAAAATTAAGGATAATAAATATATCTTTTATCCAGGTGTATCTCAAAATATATCATGTTTTTTTTTTGTTTTTTAATTAATGCTCATTATGTTGTTCCAAGTTGGAATCTCAATACGTGCGTGAAATGAAAGTTATTTTCGTTGAACACACACAACTTAAAAAATAATCGTGCGTTGAAATGCTTATAAAAAGTTTTCCTGACGTCATTTTAAATGCAGTAAATTTCACTCACGAGATCAAGTACTTAATTGATTGTAAGATGACATTAACTGAATGCGATTTGATGCTGTTAGTAGTCCTTTTCTGAAGTCATGTTGGATAGCAATAATCTTTTGAAAACACAATAATCCATACATATTTGCTTAAAACTGTTTCAGAATACCAAAAAACTAGGCATGCGTTCATAGTTCATAAATATTAGCTATATTTATTTACACCACTGGATGGATATATCCATCATTATGTTCATTCTTACTCTTATGGTATTACAGTATGGTACGGGTACATACTCGTATATTTAAAGATCCACCTTCCTTGGACTCTATATAAACACCAACGGTGTCAAAGAAACTAACTCTAGCCTGTCTGTTGGACATACATTAACAATTTGATTTAAAGTCAAATTTTTAAAGGACTGTCAAGCGTAGGTCATGACGGGATTATGAAGGCGTATCTGGGTTACTATTTACAGTGGCTACCGACTACACTTTCAATAAAAAAAAAATCTAGCATAATTTCACGAAGAAGTATTAGATAGAAATCGGCTGATTGGCAGGTTAAAATTCTCAGATTGCATGGATGATATTAAAATGATTACCTACCCTATCTGCAGACAACGCAGCACTCTAGCTACTATTTTTCCTAACAGTTTGAAGAATGGCAATTAAATTAGAACTTAGTTCAGAGAAATCCATACAACCTGTGGAATAGATTATTTTAGATCAATTAAGAAAGAAATCTATAAGAAGGCTAGATATATCGCTAACCATAGATGGGGTAAGCTGACATGTTTTGCGGTCTCAAGATAGCAATGGCCAGTAATAAATTAAATTTTATGGAAAGGAAAACTTTATAATACTCAGAAACTTACGGCGGTTATTACCGCACGTTGCTTTGTTTGCAAACATTCACATGCAGAATGCTTCGGTTTTCCTTACAACAAACTCTATAGTAGTTAATTTAGCGTATTTCCTCCATGATAGTCAATAAATCAGGGAGTGATAGTACTCACCTAGATAAAAAAAAAATCGTACGGCAGAAGGGGAGAGATCATATCAATCGTTTCGGAGTTACAGGCTGATTTAGAAAAAAGCTAGTTTTTCACAAAACATCCTGTATCTTAAAAAGTACAGGGCGTATGGTCACAGTTAGTACCTCATAGTATTCATCAACCAGCCTGGTAATCCTCATATCTCAGAAGTTATTGTGGTTTAAACCCAAAATTTCGGATTTTCTTACCTTTTGTTTTACTTTGACCTCTATTATTTTTGCAAAATGATCGGGAACATAACTGTTATTTTTATAAAAACTGTAAATGCGGAGTTTCCTCTTTAATTTGACCTATTACAGCCAATGCGGTCTCTGCAGCCGCTAAGGAGTTAGTCAAAAGGAGGGCTAATGAATTCCGAATTAAAGGAATCTACAAATATAGATATTAAGTCGTTATTGGAATTGTAAACGGTTACGGCTGAGATTCTAGCTTCCATTCTCACCACTTTGTCCAACTTCAGAAAAGATACTATGCCAGGTTGACTGTTCGTTTGAATACTGGAAACACCTAAACCTAACTCTAGTGGTAAAACTCTTTAACCTTTTGAGCGCTATGAACGCATATATGGGTTCTAACACATCCATTCAATTTGAGCTATGAACGCAATCTTGGCTATGAACGCATATTTCAATTTAAAAAAATATGTATATGAAATAAATGGTTTTGTTAAGATTTTTGCATTTACCCTTCTATTTATTTCAGTCTCAACATATTTTGCAATGATATTTCAGTCAGCCCAGTATACGTGTTGTCATTAAAAGTAGACACCGCCTGCCGTAAACTGACTCCATACGGGGTATTCCAAAGCTCGCGCCTTTCCTCTATATCCAGAATTCGTCACTCAATATGGAGCAAATATTGTATGGTGGAAGCAGCGGGAAACGTTGGGCATGTGTGGTCAAGGGGATTTTGTGGTTTTGGATACTATTCTCCTAACACCCTGCTACTTTATATATGCACCCTTTAAAAATGACTGACACCACAAGATGATAATAAACTGTCTAGACTTTCCAAAAAAAATGTGCAATCACGTCTACATCCCCCCTATTTTTCAGAGTAATTGGACGTCAAATTAAAAAAAAATTGTAAAAAAGATCCAAATTTTTAAAATTTCTTCGATTTTCCCGCCAAAGTGAATAATCACTATGGAACTTTCTTCTAAGATTAAAAAACTTCGAAAATCACCTATATGAAACGGTTTTCCAGATGCACCTGTTTTCGTAGATGCATACCTTCATTATGTTTGCTCATACTATCAAGTCAACCTGATTTTGCACGTGAAATATGCAAGTATTTCCTCCATATTGATTGAAAAATCCTTGGTATAAAGGCAAGATTCGAGTTCTGGGACACGCTGCGCATACAATTAACAAACTTTTAAAATGTAAATCATAATACATGGCGAAATACTAAGTATTTATCTGAATGATTATTCAGATTAACCCTAGCATTTTCATTCGTCTCAACATTGACTCAAGTAAAGCTGGTATGATGCTACTAATGGGTTAACAACCATTGCGTCTACTACCATCCAAGTCATTTCATCTACTTAGGAATAAAAATGCTCAACTAGTAATTACTATTACAATTTCATAATAAAAATACTGGGAGACAAGATTTCTTGGGATCTGATAGGTACTTATAACTAGATTTGATGTGATTTTAGAGTATGGGATGGAAATTTCATTTGAAATTTCATCCTGATCAATGATTAACTATATCCGAGGTTATAGAAAAAATCTGAAGGAACTAGAGCTATCATTTAATCTTTATCGATTTTCTCCAATGATATCTTTGGATCTTTGTGCAAAGCTATAATTACCTCAAGAGCATTGTTGAATAATTTTGAAGCATTGATAAAATTCCCCCCCCCCCCCTCTTAACTATTTTTTTAGAAGTCTCACACTATTGAATAAATAAGAAAAATGTCTGTCATTTTTATTTCATAAATTTCTTTATAGCTTTAGTTTTATTTTCAAGCTTAGATAGGAAGCATAGCTACATATGTTTATGTATTAACTACTTAAATATATTTAAACTAAACTCTTTCAATAGAAAAAGCTAAAACTTTTAAAAGTCTTGAACTAAAGTTTTTTTTGTATTTTTTCTTTAATGAAGAGCATCCTGTTAAGTTTTCCCTGTTCCACTCTTTATTTTTAGGTACTTCTACGCGCCAGTTTTCGTTTGCTACCATATTAAAGTGCTCAACCAACACTATACAGAATGGAATTTTCGAGCAATAAATCATTTTTCAAAGACCTTCTTCACGTTTCGACTTGACCGAAAGCTAGTTAATTACAAAATAACCACTGAACGCATTTAACACGTCGTGAAATCAAAAGTCAACACATTTTTCTCGTGTAGGTACCTACTGTAGAGATGTGTGTATTTACGTGGACCAACCAGAAAAATAAGGGTATAGAAAATAGACCCTCGTCATGTCGTATGTTCATTGATGTTGATTAAATAAAATCCCCCACACAATATGGACAGCTTGTGGGGTGAAGAAAAAAAAAGTAACGTTTTACTTAACTTATTTTGTGTTGCAATAAGTAGTAAGATCGCCATGTGAGAACTAAGATTATTGGGGGGAAGTCTAATCTTATACCGTGGAAGAAACTATCTATTCAAAGATGTAATAAAAATGTAGCACAAAAGTACCATTTATTCTATGTTTTTTTCTTCTCTAACAATTGAATGTTGGAGCTGTTTAGATTACAAAAAGTCTCTGCTGGTCCGGTCTTGTATTCAATGGTTGGGCAAAACCAGGTGCGGTTCATCTCCTCAGCCACTGATGACAATATTCTTGATGTAGCTCATGCGGTTCTTGTCAAGAGTCTGAATCTTTTCATTCCCAAATGCTAAGGCAGGACGCCGGCAAATGGGGTATTATTCCAGCAATGACACACAGGGTGCCCTTTATCCCCCTCATCCCCTTTTCTAAAGTAGAGAATTAATGTAGGTACAGATGTTTGTATTTTCCAACTTAGATAGTGATTCTATGTTTCCATCCGTGTCGTCATCATAAGAATTATATTTTGAAAAGCAACCTCGGAAGGCCTGTTAAGTGTAGTTGAACTTAATGAGAATTTTCTGTGTATAATCGCCATCTCCTATCGAAAGAAACGTTGGAATTGGAATAAAAATGGAATAACTGCTGCGCTCTGAATCCTGTTCAGTATAGTAAACTTGGACATTATATTCGACCCAAAACTGAGTTGGAAGCTATATATTGAAGAACGGGTTAAAAAAATCCAAACATATACCAGTTAATGCCATCAAGGCAAATTTTCGAGTGAAATTAGTACTCCCATCGAGGATTATATCCCTGTATTTATATAGCAATGGCACGTTCAATTCTCGCTAAGATAAGGCTTAGTCTGTTTCACTTAGACAACTAATGGATTCCTAGATCCACCCTTATTCCCTAAGGAATTTCAGATTGCATCTAAGCTCTGTACCTTGTATCTCTCATAGCTCTGAGAAAATGTAGTCACTAAGCAGCCTGTTTCTTTTGATTGCTGGAACAGGACGTTCGCAGACTGCAAGTCGATATGGAATTAAAAACAAATAAAATAACCAAGTTGAATAAACCTCCGGGAAAGAAGAAGCATCTTCCATAGGAAGCGAAATAGCAGAGCCTCGTAATAATTAATTTTGGAATTTTATATGAAGCTTTTTATGTATTGGATGACTACAAATCGCAGATGTTTCTATTCTACTGCCTTCGAAAGATTTGAAAGTAGAAAATCTGCCAGTAATATTCCAAAGAAGCACGAGAGAAAAAAAAAACAAAAATTTCTTCTTTCTAACGACATGCAATGTTTAAAAAGATACGGATAGGGATCCGGGGGTGAAGTACTCCTAATATACAAAGAACTGTTGCTTAATTCGTTTTTTTATACGTGCATTTCCCGCTGGGATGGCTTAAGGGGCATGCGGGTTGAAGCTGATAGACAGTTTACATATAATCTTCCATAATTTGTACCACAACCTATATATACTATGTCTGGAATTATTTAGGACAATAAGTTCCACTGAATCGATACTATGTACATAGAAATGTTCTCAACTTGCTAACGAGGTGCTAACTTTAACTTCCACTGACAATATTTGAGTTGGGAAAACAGACGGCTTCAATGAGTATGTATGATGTAGGAGCTTTTCTGATGCTTCGACAAGATCTAACGAAGGAACCATCCCCTTGAAGGTCGTATTACCATTAGAGCGCTAGATTCTACTTCAGTGGACTAAGCTTGCAGTATTGGGAAGTCGACACATTGAGTTTCAGGACAAAACAACATAAACACACAGAAATTGGCTGACGAATTAGTTAAATAGGATGTGGCTCTAAATCCTTCTGTAGTGATACGACTTTCGAATCACCCCTTGTGGTGAAGAAAGACGTTTCTAAGCATTTTCGGTTCAAAGACAATTTCATGTGGAGTAGCTTAAAAATCTCTTTTAATTCTAGCCGTCCCACAAAAAAAAACCAGAACAGTACTGTACAAAGCTGACAATGATATGGTCTGAGTTTTTGCGAGCAATATGAATGATTGGTTTGGTTAATCGGGAAGCATAAAGTGGATAATGAAATGGAGACCAGTATTCGTTTTCTACATAAGTACCCAGCACTCGTTAATGCCAGATATTACATTTTCGGTAAGCTTAAATTAATCTCTGGAAAAAAACACAAAAGAGATAGTGTAAATATAAGCTCACTACGATTTTTTTTTTTCATTCTTATTACGAATCCCAAATGTTTATACTCTGAAATCTTGAATAGTAGCATTAAAAAGTACCGCTCGCAATAGTACTAATTGGTGCTCTACAAAGTTAGTCTGAGCTGACCACTTACTATAAAACCGGCACTTCGTTTTTTAAAAGCATTTGCATACATATGCTGACGTTGTTACATAACTGTTCCCGACGAATGTTGGCACTGTAAATGTGGAAGAAGTGGAGGGGGATAGGTAGGGAAGGAAAAACGATAAAGCACACTCTAAATACATAGACCATCTCTAATATCTGCTCAAAATTTCCCTCTTTCACATCGAAGCACACCTTTATTGTTTCCCTTTTAATTTCCATTGCTATTCTCTGGCATATCCTTGGATTTTGTAGAGCCCTAATACACGCTTAATTAAAAATTGTAATTGTTATCATACAAGTGTTGGTTTTAGTTCTTCTGACGTTTCACATGATAAAATTTAAAGTACAGCACTTACTTAGGATATGAAGTATTGTTTATGTTCATTCTGAGTCCGCTGATACAACTAACATACTTAAAAGGATTTCACTTTGTATCAATTCAGTTGTTTGCAATTTTATAATGGCAAAATTTGTTAAGAGGTAAATCGATCATTTTAGTCGAGCTGAGAAATTAAAATTCTTGCGTTAGTTGAAGCTGTCGCTTTAATCTAATTATCGTATCTCCAGGTGTTGGCTAAATTGTCTACTTGAATGTAAGTTTATTCATTCCAATATGACATTGTACAAATAGGATACAATATTTTTAATTGTACAAGTAATACAAATGGATGTAAAAAAAAGGTGAATGAAAAAGAGAAAAATAAATGAAATAACAGAAATAACCACATATACTTACTGCTAAAAACTAAATCAAAAAGAATAAAAAATAACAAAATCAATCACTTAGCTAATGCACCTTAATTCCACCTCAATATTTTTGGCCCTAGATATTTATGTTACTGCTGCTTGAAGACTGTGGTGCTACTAAATACTGGGAGGTAAGCTAGAATGATTACCGAGCGGAAATTCAAGAATGTTGAAAGATCACAGACGAGAAAATATTAACATAATCTGACACATGATCATAACTTTTGGGATGATATATAGGTATATCAAATAATGAAGTTAAATACGGTCAGCAAATTTATTAAAATTAAGATAAGGAAGCTTTCCCAATATTTCTCAACCATACATTATGAGGCATAAGCAGAGACCGAACAAGGCACACGGCATTGTCATTAAAGATAACGGCAGAATAAGTAGAGGTATAAAGCTTATTTCGATGTACAACAAAACAACACTTTTTGACAGGATTCAACATTAAGCCGTTGTCAACTAATTACATCTTCGATAACTTCGAAGGGTCGCGATAGGAAAAGTTCAAGTTGAAGTTGAGAGGTGCATTTCACTGTGTGCAAGGGAGTCGTACAAATCATTAATAAAATCATGCAAAAAGCAACGGGACAAAAACAGAGCCTTTCGAAACACCAGAATTAATTCTAAGGAAGTTAGTGTAATTACCAATTTTGTTAGATAACTAAAATTAAACTTCGTTGAACTTATGGAAAGATTAAATTTAGTAATGAGTTTTTTACACGAATGATTTAGAAAGTTAACGAGCACCAGTAGTATTCATTAATGCAAATCTAATGTTTCTCTAATTACATTGACTACGCTCACTAAGGCAGTGGTGCGCTTATGTTTGGGACGAAAACCATATTGGAAGTAATGAAGGAAACTATTGACTCATCGATAATTAGAAATATAGAAGAAAATTAATTTTTTAAAAACTCTAGATAGGAACGGTAAAGGTGGAGATTGTAGCAATTATGTCCAGGCTTTTTGGGCACAGGTATTATTTTAGAAAACTTCCAGATTTGCGAGGATGTTGAGATGGTGAAAGAGGTATTAAAGATGTGAGCGTGAGCGAGTGACAAATCCGAACTGGAATTTGGACTTTGCATCAATCTGTTGAAAACCGATCTATGCCTCTTTACTGAGAAAAGGGAACATTCGCAGGTTGAAGCAGCTATCTAGAATTGAAGAAGAGGATAAAATATCTCGGTATGACAGTAGATAAAAAAATTAACTCGAGACTGCACCTTAGAGAAAATGCGTCATCTGACCCATGCTAACCTAGCGTTCTGTGGTGTGATCGAAGACCATGGAGTTCGCCAATCATCGTAAAATATTGGAAAAGATTAAAAGATTTTGCTTCTTTAGTGTAAGTAGCGCTCTTAAGTCAACCAGCTCTGGAGCTCTTGAGTTCATCATCAACATACACTTCGTGCACATGTACAACAAGAAGGGGCCGTTAATCGCTGTGCTGAGGCTGCATCTCAATCAGAGGTGGATTTCCTCTAGTACATGAGTTCCACAAGAATCCACCTTTGTATTCGTGCAGTCTATCGTACTTGGCATAATCAGAACAGCGACTACCTCCCCGAGACTATGCGAAAAAGGAACTATAAATCGAAAATTCCAGACAAAGCAGGACGAAAATCACATTCCGTGCTTCAATCATTGAGAACCCTCTCATATACACAGATGGCTCCAAATCGGAAGAAAACATCGGTGCAGGTTTTTTTTTTCGAGGAGCCTTATATGGAAATTGACATACACCTTGAAAATTATGTCACGGTTTTCCAGGCGGAAGTCAAGGCCATCCATTAAGCGGGCATTTATCTCGTTAACTCAAACACTACGAAGAAGGATATTATTATCTGCTCGCACAACCAGGAACCTAGCTGCCAAGGGTTAGTCAAATCTCTTTACAACCTCCAAACTTGTATTGGAGGATAAAACCAGTTTGAACTCATTCATGTAGAACAACGGGATACTATTGCCTTGGATGCCAGGTCATAGCGATATTCGTGGGAATGAAAAGACGGATGAATTTGATCATCCTGGTGTGGCCTAAGAGGCTTCCCCATTTATAATTGGGATGACTTCAACACACCTAGGCTGTAATATCTTGGTTTGGGCCGACTGCCAACGCAGTTGCCTTCGGTAAGATGACCCTTCAGGTAGAACAAAAACACAAAGCAACGAAACCGACAAAGCTGTTGGCACAGGCCAACCCTGATAACTGTAGTGGCAATTCGTACTGGACACTCTCTTCTCAGAGGTCATCTACACAAGATGGGGCTTGATTATGATCCGGTATGCTGAGCATGGAGAGAGGAGTCCGAAACGATACCTCATTTTATTTGTAAATGTTTGGATTTCTCAGGAAAACGTTACAGATTATTTGGATCACAACTCTTGGAACGGTAAAAAGGGTTGGAGCCGATTATGAATTTTGTTAGAGCATCCAGTTGGGCTTTATGAGCAATTACTCATAAGTGTGGAGGGTGAACAATGCGCCTTTATTGTGGTCTTATTTCCAGGGATCCGCCCAGGCCGCAACCTTATCTCAACCCAATCCAACCGCCACAATCAATTAAGTTGCAAAACCTTGAAGTGATCCCATCCATTCCTAAAGAATTAGACTAAATACTACACAAAGCCACATAAACTTTATCCGTAGCAAATCTGATGACATGGAGAGGAGATAAGATACATGTAGATTATATTGAATTAGGAAAATCAGTGCCATTAGTAGGCTTAGACCTATGAGATGAAAAGTCGAGATTTAGCACATCAGGAACCAGAAGTTATTCCGGAATTAACAGCAAACATAACTCCCGTCTTTTTGGGATTTCTTAGGTCGCAACCCAGTGCTGAGATACCTTAAAAAAGTTCGTTTTTTACATCCCGAATTCCATTAGTAGTATAGTCTCTAAACATTCTGTATTTGTCTTTGGAAATAACTGTTTTATATCACTGTCAGCTTTCGTATACAATATTACGACCTGATTGAAGTGATCAAGCTGATATTAGACCTTGGTGGTATCTATTAAACTACGCGCTACTCTGATTAGCTGATCTCTTGCGACTGCGAAATACATTTTCACATGTAAGTGGATCAAAACATTATTTAGGAATTCTAGTTGGTCATCAACACTAGTCATAACTTGTACCGAGTTCAAATCTGAAAATAGTCTTAGTAGAGATTGTAGTTATAGTCGGAGATTGTGTTCGGTTGATGTTTCGAAAGTACGTTAAAATTGTAAAAAATTATAATTTAATCATGATCAAACACGCCCGATAACGATAGAATATATTATAATGAAAAAACTAGGAATGATGCTTGCGTCCTCAAATAAAATTTATCTTACTCATGAATTGGACACTGAGAATTAAGTATTTTAGATGTTTCGAAAGCATTCAACCACTGTAAGTAAGTAGATATAGTATTCCTAATATTCTTAGTGTAACTAGATCAAAGTAAGAAAGTTATAAGACACCATGTTCAGGATTTATAAGAATCCTGATATTAGAAAAACCCACAAAACTTGTATCACAACGCATGTATATACTGACCTAAAGTACCAACTTACCAACGGTCTAATTTGTGAATTATGCCATTATAATGATATAACAATAAAGTACTCTTACAGCTAAATCTACCTGCTTTAATACGTTTATTATATATTCTTATAAACTAACAATACTCTCCAAATCGTCAAAATGTAAAGATTCTAATTTAAAAGAATAACAGATCAATGTTTCAAATGAAAAGCAACTAAAAATAAAATTCAGTAAAATTAAATTAAAGTTAAATATAAGAAAGAAAAAAAGACAATATCCAAGAACTAACTACTGAACTTAAGTATAATTAACTAATTTCTACTTATTACTATCAGTCTACAATAAGAGTAAAAGGTAAAACTAATAGAGTGAAATAACAATTAAAATTTTTGTTCAGTACAATTCAATATAATCAAAGGTTTATTAGTATATCTCTTAAATGGGTTAGTAAATTTTATACTTCTCTAAATTCCCTGGTATACTCAACCGCGAATGATAGTGGCTGATTCCTGTTCTCGTGTCTAATTTAAATCTCAAATTAACTTAGCATTGAACCCCTGAAAATCTCCCAAAAGGTTTAAGGCCGATTTATTCTCCTTATTTAATCCTGGAATCTAAACCAAGCTAACAATAAAGCCCTGAGAATATCTGCAAAGGTTTTACTGCCAACTCGATTCAAATTTCGACTGGGATTTCTATATATTATCGCTCAATAATATTTGTGTCTAGACTAGACTAGAATGTGAATTGTTAATCCCTATATATACAAAAAAAACTATCCAGCTTTTGAAATATAATACCAAAAGCTTTAATTAATCATAGCCGATTTTCAGTAGATAAGATACCCGCTGAGGGCCAGAGACTCCGAAGCCCTGCATAAATTTTTCTGATTGTTGTTTTTAACGAAGTTGCAACACTTCATTTTATTCAACCCCGGTATCAATACACTTGCTTGATTTCATTACATAAATATATAATAAGTTCTCCTATAATCAAATCTTTCATCCGCACAACACTATTTCTAAATACATAACTTCGATAATACAGATCCATTTCAAAAATATATAATTGGATGAAATATATTGAAAATTCGCGTGCGAATTACTCTTAGTTCAAATAAACGAAATATAAATTATCTGGGATAAATATACCTACGCCATGCATACAAACCTTGTCTGAAAGTTTTCAGTTCAGCAAATAACCAAAATCACAGCATGAAATTTTCCAAAATGATTTCCTGAATAGTATAAGCTAAACGTACGATATGAAATCAGTTTTTACGCTCCAAATATAACTGGGTTAATTGGGGAATTATCTACTTTTCCATAAAAATCTGTAGAGCAAATAATAACACTCTGCGGATGATGAGAGACATATTAAAATTTTAAACATATGTTTCGAATAAAACAGGTATGCTCAAAACTCAATTAATTAAAATTATGTGGTACTCAGAATCAATAGGTTCTACAATATTATTTCCTATGCCCATATATATGATGCGATATATAAGAATTATTGTGTGATATGATGATCACGTTCGGTATAGTCGGTTAAGTAGACGTCTAACATTATATAACTCTCGACACTCATCGAACTCGATACTCAACAGAGTTAGAAGGAGTTCTGAGATATTTTCATAAGTGTACTCCAGACCTTGTTATGGAAACTTACTTAAGCTCTCAAATCTATTCATGGAGGCTGGATAAACAACTTTGTTTGGTCCACTTTAGAAAGTTTTGTAGATAGGATTTCGAATATTATGTCATAAGCAGATCGTTATACACAGTATCCTCATATAGTATGACTACTTTATTGATTATTACTTTCATTCAATTAATTCGGACTATGATTTTTAAAATATTTATATGACAAATTTAATACATACAAGTAGGTATTACTATATATTGTTGAAGGTGTACTTTAATGTGACACTCACATAATAAAAACAAAAGAAAAAGGTTTTTCCAGACACGTACAATATACGCGAGTCTATATGCATCTTAAGCCTATAATGTATGAAGTGAGGAAAATGTTTTGAGACACATAACCGAGGTACGAGTCTACTGGCGTTAAGATAAAATTCAAAATTTCATAAGAAAAAGGATAAAGATAAATAACAATACGAGAGATTTGCATTTTATCAATTTTATTGAGGAGCATTAAAATCAAAGTTAAGACAATAGGAAAAATATCATGATAATACTTTAGAACAATTAGTAAAGTTATATATATAAATACATATATATAATAGTCGGCATTTGTATGTGCACTATGCATCGATAACAGGAGTGGCTGCCAAGAGAAGTGCTCAACCTCGGGTTCTGTCCCCTCAGCTATGGTCTCTAGTTGTTCCTATGATAATCAGGAATATACAAACGATTTGGTTATAAGACTCAGGCGCAAACATGATCGGGTAATCTCTGATCTAATGCAGAGCACCCTTAATAAAGTACACAAATGAAATTCCTGAAAAAATTGTAATCGCTCCATCCGCGAAAAAAAGGGGTAGCAATAGTGGAATTCTCAAAGGAGGTAAAACTTCTAGGTGTCAGCCTGGATAATAGATAGCAGAGTAGCTTGGCACTCTCTCTCCTAAAAGGAGTCCTAGAGAAGGCCACAACGGTAACATGGACATGCCGCAGGCTTTTACCATTAACTTCTTTAACCAAAAATGACTCTGTGTTCATAGATAATATTTATTATAAGAGCCAGAGAAGACAGTTCGAGCTGGTTAATAAATGTTATAGTGGCTTGCATGCTTCCTTTGCATCTGCATGTAAGGAAGGAAGTCAACGTAGTCAATAGTGAATAGCCCTATCTGGTGCTAACCGCAGTTAATGATTTTTCAAAAAACTTTGTATGACAAGCTTTCGAACATCTTCGTGTGTAGTCTGGGAAGGCTCTGCTATTGTACCTGCTGAGCCCTTTTAGTTTTGAGCATTTCTAAGACCGCAGAGTGGCTCGAGTCCGATAAAGGCAGATTTCGCTGCGTTACTAGCTAGCTATTTCTACTCGTATCCCTCGTATCATTCTACTCGTATCCCTGATACCCATCTATGCTTTACTTTTTATCCTTTCATAGTAAATCTCGTACATCCCTACAGCCCAAACTAAGTTTGAAGTTTGAACTATTTGTATTTTGTGCATTTAGCATGATTGTTTTGATTCTGGTGCACGTTTCTATTGTATGACCAACAGTTTTGTAGGATCCCAGGTAATTGTGTAAGTTACATTTGAACACATAGACTTCCACACCTACCATGCCTTACTTTCTTCGATCAATCTGCATTTGGTAACAGAGATATTGTCATTATATAACTTTTCGGTTTCTCCAAGACTTTTGATAGCGTTTGCTCTAGTAAACTACTGCAGAAGCTAATAAACCCCTTTGATTTCCGCTACACAGTAGTTCTTTTGAACACCAGTGTAAAACAAAAATTTGCAAATATACAACAGGTTGCTGTAAACAAAGTTAATAGGTCCACCCTCATCCAAATTATTGTGGTGTGGAATTACTTCCTAATTATTTGCGATGATATATGGTAAGCTGGGGCACATAATCTGAAGGAGAACTGCTACCCTTTAGAAAGCCTGTAAAAACTTTTATTATGACTTTTATTATTCCATAAAAGCCAAGTTGGCTTTTCTTGTAAAATTCTATAGAATGTTATGGCATTATGTTACATTATCTTTGAGGAATATGTTGGAGGACAACTGTTCATTAAAATGAAGATATCTTTTCAATAACTCAGATAGGACGTAGTTATATTAGACCATACCCAAAAAGATTTTTTAAATGTTCGACTCCTACGGAGCACAAAATTTGCCTAAGGCCTAAGCCCAATTATCAGTTTATTTCTAGGGTAACCAGGAATAGAGCGCTGAAACTTCGGATGGGGGTATGTCTTATTTATTCCATATTAACTAAGAAAGGGCTTTCAAAAATTCAGATTGTACGAGACGCAGAAGTGTCCTAAACCCAAAATAATTTTACACATATCTTTCCACATCCCATGCGCGAAACAGCTAAAGCTATGATTTTGGTAGTTCAAATTGTCTCTCAACTTGAATTACTCTAAAACTCCTCTGTTTAGTATTTCAAAACAGAGTAATAGTGCCCAGATGCCCGATGGGTATAATATGACTCATATAAAGGGAGAAATAGAAGCTTTGGACAAAAATCTACAGGACATTCATCCCAAATATCTAATGAGGGAATTAACTATAGTAAGTAAATGCAGGCTGACAGACACTGCTTCACGGCACACATATTGATGAGGTTAAAACCTGCTTCAAGTCTCCCTACCTATGGCTTGAAGTTGTGCGACAACTTGAAGGTCCGCCTCGAAAGCCATTTTAAGGCAATAGGGCTTTCGAACCACGGCTTCAAGAAACTGTTGATAATAGGCTAAAGGAAGAAGATGACAAACCCTATATTCCGAAGAATATCTGTGAAGTTGTTAGAGATTTGAAGATTTTAAGTGTCATAAATCTTGATTTGAGCTTTTTGTCCAGTAAACATTTGACTTAGCTTTAGGAGAGACCTATCATCTCACGCTTTTGGACGAAACAGCAGCAAACATTAATAATTCGTTACTGAACAGATTTCCTACTTACTTGGTTAGATATCAGTGAACTCGGTAGTGGATATAGTGGACGTAGTCCACGCTATAATGTAATGCGGAATTTGTACTTGCTTTAAATCTACCAGGGATTCTACCTTAAAATCTTTGTCTGAAAGTTTGAACACCAATAGTGCTATGGACAGTGTTGAACGTAGTTTGATCTTTAAGTGTAAACTTTCCCAACACCCTTGTGAGTCTGTAACCAGAGGGACGAACGAAAAATGTAGTTTACAAGAAGGTTTCATAAAAATGTTTAACCAAATTTAAAATGTGTTCAATTTTCTTATTTTCGTCTCCATTACAAAAATCTTACAAGTTCAAAACGATTTCTTACTATGCAAAGAAGCGATTTACTGTAATAATCTTAAAAACTTCCCCGTAGTGAAGCAGGAGTTTTTAGCTAGATGTCCACATAAATATTTTACTTTCCGCTTATTATTGCCTGGTCGGCTCCAGGAACTTTACATAACCTATGTAGGTACCGCTATATCTACATATATAAATCCAATAAATAAATAGCACACGAAAATGTTTATCCTTTTTAAAACTTAAAGATTAACGTTTTAGGAGCAAACCTATTACAAGATAACTATCTACATGCATAGATATTTCCATGTAGAAAATGTTTACTTCTAATTCACGGAAAATCTCGTTTACGGCTAAGGTTCTTGAATGCCTTCTTCCCGATTTATACGCGTGGATTGTCTGAAAAGCTTATTTAGGCGACAAGTGGAAATTGACGGCGATGCATGCAGTTTACGATAGCAAGCAAGAAAACAAGGCATATGCAGAAAAAAATTTGGAGCGAAAATATTTCTACTTTATTGGAGTTCCCTGCAGTAAAGAATACA
This sequence comes from Dioctria rufipes, assembly GCA_963924295.1. Lineage (NCBI taxonomy): Eukaryota > Metazoa > Arthropoda > Insecta > Diptera > Asilidae > Dioctria > Dioctria rufipes. The sequence continues at coordinate 166,836,589 of OZ002743.1, forward strand.
AATTTGCGTTACACAGCTGCATACACAAGTTCTTTCTTGAAGGAATATGTTTCATCTAAGAAGATGTAAAAGCTGCAAGAAGATTATGAACTCATTTACCTTCATCGGTATAAGATAACACGATTGCAGATTTTGTTAAGAAGGCAAAAGTTTATATATGTATATATATATATATACGAGAAGAAAGAAATGTAGATACATATGTGAATAAAATGATATTATTATGCACTCTCTAATGTAACAGAAGAATAAGCGTTAGTTAAAAGAAGCAGGGCGGTGGTTGATGTGAGCAAGTGCAGACCAAGCAGTTATGTCGATTAATATCTACTGTTCCACGGCATCATATTGCTCACATTCGTGGCTACTAATGTCGGATCCTCTATTTCCATCCAAACTATACTAGTACATAGGCTAGTGCATGCTTATCTTGAAGGACTATACCTCTGCCGTCAGAAACAATTCCTATTTATACCTAAAGTTTTCGAATCACTTTATTTTTATTGTGTTCCAAGCTACTATATGCTCCGAGATAAACAACAACCTATGACACCTTTTTACAAATTTTCACACGATATTCTTCCTGTCCTGGGATATGCATTTTCAGTGTCTATGTCGTGTTAATGCATACATGTTAAAGTCCTTGAAAGCAACACTATACAGTTCGAAGTGGCCTTATTGTTGCTTCTATGTGTTCCTGTTAATTCTTCTCGAGTGCATTTATAGTGTTTGGATTCGGGAAACGACATCGCTTCAATGAATATTTGCTTCAAAGAAAAACTTGAAGTTTTCAGCTTATGTTCTTTTAACTTAAATTTGGTTTTTACTTCACTGTCCTGGGAATTGTACCAAGAACGTTATAGAAGACTAGGATATTAACTTCTAGTTATAAAATGACTTTAAAGTTAATTACCAGAAATTTTTGATTTTAATCGGTTTTTAAATAGATTTGATTATCATGAAAATGTGCGCGTTTGTATCAACACAAGTCATGTGAAATGGTTAAGGACAGCCTACACGGAGTTGAAATGGTTACCGCACTCTGTGCAAAAATTATTGTGATCTGCAGTCGAGAGTCCATTAAAAGACGTTTATTAGATTATTATTAAATCGATAGCGTTTTTAACAAATTCTAGATCTACAGAATTATGTTTTTTTAGTTGAACATCATCTGTAAAAAGATTAAAATTACAGTTGCATAGAGAAACGGGATTAACTAAAAAAAATGAAAAAAGTAATGGACCAAGAATATAACTTTTCGGGATTCCATTAATAACTCTGAATTCAAATCGTAATTCAAATTTATTAATATTATAGCAGAAAAAGACATCAACATCTCTAGGTGGAATTAAAGGGAGGTCTTTATAAAGAAGACATCTACGCGACTAATCACTATTGACATGGTCGACGGTCTACTCAGATAATTTGAATGTTCAATTATGATAAATATAATTTCTAGGCTTTCCTATTCGCCTATCAAACACTGGCGATAGACTATTCCAAAACATCTAAGAGGGCGAAAGTGTTCTACACAATTGAAAATCGATACAATGGAATATTTGAGGTCATACTCTTTCTGCGAAACTTAGGCTTTTGGAATTGAAAATACATAGCCTTTTCGTGGTTATCATTCAGGGTTGGGTAAAAAATCGTGGCTTTCAAAGTACTGAAAATCATAACCCCGGAAAAACTATCCAGGATATGTAATTCAAATTATGTGGAAAAGGGTTGGAGTGGAAATGCTAAAATTTCGGAAATTATATACTTCTAACCCATCGTCCCACAAGTTTGAATACCTGAACCCAATATCCCGGAACTCTAAATCCTGTACCTCGAAGTTTGATGTTTATTTTCCCTGTAAAACCTGGGAAATATGGGCACAGTTAGAATCACTTTATATTCAATATCATTTGATGTTAGCACATTCTAGCTGCAAAATCTAAACGGAGTCCTTTTCCCCTCAATGTCCACCGTATACCTGGTATTAGGTTTTCCTGTGTAATTAACTTTGCCGGACATCTTAACATTTCGAAATTTAGAGTTACGGGACTATGAGGAAATATTTTTGGAAAAAATGGGTTGGATATAAAATCCCTGAATTGAGAATCGCGAATGAAATATCCCGGAATACAAAATAATACGACTTTTTTGGAAAAAAATACTACTATAAAAAATTTATTATGTGTTGCTGTATTTTTTATGCAAAATATAAAATATTTGGTTCTTTGACATTTAGATCAGAAAAACCAACTGCTCCTTTAGAATATAGGGAATACAGGGATTGTGATAAGCTAATTGTGATGATTAACGTAGTCAAATTCTGGTTGTGTTCGTATTTGGTGCTGCTGTAGTGAAAGCTCAGTACAGCCGTGTAGTAGGGTCAATATGGAGAGCCGGACAGCAAGATGTACGGTTGATTATATTGCGCTTGTTCCCATCGAAAATTCTCTTAGTCACAGTCACTTACGCCAAGAACCTCTGTAATTTTTCAGCTGTTACAAACGTACACAAATCATATATTGAATCGCTTTTGATATTTATTTTCAATTTAATTTTATATAAATATGTAGGTAAAGCACATAATATAATATTTCATAAACATTGTTCCGTGAAAAATGATTTCCCACGTCGTAGATTATTATTTTTGTGGCAATTTATCCCGGATCACTTCATGCTGTAAATACTTGCACATCACTAGAGAATTTAACAATTTAATACAGGGTGCGGCAGAAAAATCTGACGGTTTTAAAATAAAAACAACACAAAACCTAAAAGTGATACAAATTGTCATATTGCTTATTACAGAAAGGTGTTCATGTAAATTAATAAAAATAACATCAGAACAACTGTTTTCATCCGTGATCTGAAGATAATGTTCTTTAAATGATGTCTTTCTTTGACCAAGCATTCTTCCAGTATTGCACTGAAGCTGTCGAACACCTTCTCTAATATTGCAGGAGACAGGTTGGTGATTATTTGGCTTATGGCCTCTTTCAGTTCGTCCAGTGCGCGGGGTTTGTTTGTGTAAACACTTGCTTTAGGGACACACAGAAGAAAAAATCACAAATGCTAATATCTGCAGACCGAGTTGAGTTGTCCATACAATGTCCCCAAAACGCGAAATGACTCGGCCACGAAACTTGCACCTCAAAAAGTTCATCACCTCATTAACTGTACGGGCAGCTGCCCCATCCTGCTGGAACCATACAATTGTGTTACGAGTTGGGACTCTTCTCACATTAAAACGCGTACGGAACTCCCGCTGAGCAACAATGCAGGATCGTTGCTTTTAAAAACGCCTCGAAAACAAACGCACGGTGCTCACCCGACCACTTCTCCATGGCTACTAAAAATATTCACGTGCGGGCTCTGGAACGCGCCTGTCCCTGCCACACCCTACCACCTACTAGCTCAACAGTACGGAGGCTAAAACCGTCAGATCTTTTTGCCGCACTCTGTATCAACATATAATTGCTTACAGTCTTTACTTTATTTAGAATTAGTTTTTTTTCCAAATTTTCTTTCACTTTTTATTTTATATCACAAGAATGAAAACGAAAAAGCGGAGTTTGACAGTTGAAAATACATTTGTCATAATATACCTCCTCAATATATTCTGTCATACTTCATGAACCTCTAAAAAAAGCTATGTTAATTCACACGAATTTAACGGATATCAACACTTCCTGTATTCTGTATATTCTAAGGTTGCCCCATTCTCGAGACAGGATTTTTTAAAAATAGCGCCTCATCGTAAACCACAAATTGTTAGTCTCCCCTCGCAGCAGGGGGGGATATGGGTGAGTTATTTTCGCATTCCATACAAAGCCATTTTCCATTTGATCCAATTACATCGAATCATGAAAATCGGACTCCTTGGATTGCAGGTAATCGGGTTCACGTGAAATGAAATTTGTTAGTATTAGCATAGTTAATGTAAAAGCTAAATAATAGAAGCCCTAGAAAAGAAGCTTGCGGCAGTTCACATGCAAAGTTTATTACATTAGAAAGAGAGTTGTTAAATTTCATGTGTTACATCTAGATAAAAAGCTATTAAATAACTTAAATGTGGTGAAGTTAGAATTGCTCTTCAATAATTTATTATAATTATCACTACTAAATGTGTTGGAAAAGTCCAATATGTATTACTAGTTGTTTTTAGTACTCTAAAGAACTTCTTCCAACTTTTCTATATAAAGAATCTATGGGCTCAAATCATTGAAAACATTGAAAATGTCTCACTGGATATAGTATGAAAATAGACTTGTACAATTGCACAGTTTTTGTGATGCTTTAGAGAAAGCCAATGCTGCTGCAATCTATTTGAGACAGATTCCAAGGTTGATCTAGCTTGGCTGTCAGCTATGCGAAGACGTTTGAAAATCTTCATAGGAAATCGAGCAGCTGAAATCCTGGAGGTATTGCCACCAAATGTTGACAACACATCAATTCTACAGATAATCCTAGTGATAGTAGATCACGCAGTATTATGCTGTCGAAATTGATTAATGATCTGTTATGCTCGAATTATGCTCCATTCTGTTAAATAACATTTTTGTAATTAGACCTAAAAATAATGTTGATCAAAAAGATATAATTAACGTCGAAATTAAAACAATTGCTTTACCAGCGGTTATACTTGATACATCACATAACTTGATAGACCGGTATTCATCCCTAATCTAACTCATAAGTATCACAGCATGGTGCAGACGCTTCTTTATGAATTTCAAAACAACGAAGGCAGATCGGAACTTAGGCTCACGCTCAGTTGAAGATCTTAACAATGCCACAGTATCGTGGACGAAGATCACGTAACGTGACAGCCTCACAATTCGGTAAATAGAAACAGGTCATACGCTTGGCAGAAAAAAGTAGTTTAATCTCACTGAATCCGTTCGCAGGTGATAATGAACTTCTATGAATTGGTTTATGGATACAGACACATACACCCTCTCAGACAATCAGCGACACCCATTATTTTGCCTAGATCTTACAGACTAAGCGAGATTGTATTGGATCTGCACATGAGTCGTTAACATTGAGGCCGCATTCACAATAAGTGGGCAATAGAAGGGGTCTTTGCTGCAACATATTTAGCCACAATGGGACCAATTTTCCTGATGCAGATCAACAAGTACAAGAACAACAGTTATTTCAATAAACAAAACATAAAAACGGGTGCATGAGATTTTGAGTAATACAGCATTCAGTAACATTTCACACTTTATTATACTCCACATTTTGGTGTTTGTGGGAGGCCGCAGTTAATAGTGTTACGCTTCATTTACGAAGAATAATGGGAAACGCAATATTTACTTTCGAATAGTTTGCAACGCTTTATATCAAATAGAAGAGCGCGTGAATTCCCGACGACTTTCACCAAAATCAGCATATATCGATACTTCCTGCCATTTCTATATCGGCCGACCCATATGCTCAGTATCGGACAGATTTCATTTGAAGGATGAGAAGGTTAACATGGTCAAACGCTGGCAACATATATAGCGCTTTCAACAGAGTTTTTGGCGGTGATAAAGTAAAGAATTTGTCCTCAAATATAGCAGCACATTATAAATGGCGAAGTGCGGTCAAGAACTCTTCAGTAGGGGAATTAGTGTTAATCAAGAACGAATTTCTACCAATTTGTCAGTGTTCCTTGGGACGCATCCTGGAAAGGATAAAATTGTACGTGTGATAACCAACAAAATCCCTAACGGAGTTGAAAAGATGCCTACCATACCATACCTACCAGGTTTTTCTATTGCCAGTTGATGAATCTTGTGGAAGCACGTTGATTCAACAGCGCCTACTCTTAATAACTTGTCACAACTTTGCTACTCGAATTTACTACCTGTTTTGCTTTCAGTCATTATTTATAACTTGTACAAATTTATATATCGTAGTGGCTTCTAGTTTGCAATAGGTAATAGAGTTTAACGAAGTCTTTCGCCATAAGCGGTATAACTTGCTCTGCTACGCCAATATTGTACGCCAACTCAAAAAGAGTTGTTTCTTAATGCAATGTTTTTTTTACAAATTAAGAGAACCCGGCCTTACTCACAATTAATTAATTTTCAGCATCTAACGCAATTAACTCGAATGTCAAAAATGCGGTAACTATTAAGGTAAAGATACACGGTGAAAGACTTTTGTCCCCAGTCGCCGGTATGCTCTCGGGGACCAATAAATTAGGTCTGATGAGACCATAATAAAAAAGTCACACATCTCCGAAGCATATACACGAAATTTGAAGTTTGGTTTCTAGAGATCTCCAGCGCTATTTGTTAATAGTCAAGCAAGAGATTGTTATAGAGAATTATCTCAAAAGTTATTATTATTTTTATGTCATTAGAAAAGTGAAAAAACTCAAAAAATGTATCCTTGGTGTGCAAATTTTATAAATATCACGGGATATGTAAACACAACAAATTTCAAATTTGTTTTTGTTTGTTTGTTTTTTTTTTTTTCAAAAATAACCAGAATCCAGAACTCGGCTTGACGACGAAACAAATTTTCTGCCTAAATCCATATATTCTTTTTATTAATTTCTTTGTAACAATTTGTCAAACTCACTCCACTTTTTTCCTTTTCCTTTCCGAGTAGACCTGCACTTAAATGACCAGAACACATAAATAGTCTCCGGAGACGACAAATGAACAAACTTCGGAGACCGGAGACCGAACCTGAGGTCCTGTTTGTTTTGAAATACATGACGGCGGACCGGAGACCAAAAAGTCTCTAGAGACTAAGTCTATTTAGAAATGTTTTGCGTCTCCGAAGTGTATAAACGGGTCTCAGGAAGCCAGAGTAATAGAACGTTCTTAAAAAGGCTTAAACATGTGAGTTGATTATAGGAGTTTCTCCAGGGCTTGTGCTAAAAAGTATTACCTTATACCAATTTTCTGTTAATCAAAGCCTTATTCAAAAATTACCTGGATAAAACAATTTTAGTAAATTAGAGAACATGAAACAAAAAAATATGTACAATGTAAATTAATCGAGCACTAAAATGAAAGATCAACTCGCTCCTGTTCCTTTTTTTTCCAGGTATCGTTCTCCTATTCTAGACTAGGGTTATTTTTATTGTCTATCAAGACTAATCATCAAGCTGTGGAATTATTATCACTACGGGAATTCCTATTTTCATATTACCATGGCGATAGTAAGCATTTCCTTGGATATATTTATGGTGCCCACCTACCCTTGGTGTATTATCTCTACAATCTCTCAAATTTGAACCCGGTCCGACATACATGCTTCAATTAAAATTTAGATACTTCAACTAAGATCGCTCAAGTGAAATTCGATATGCATAAATAAAATATAATAGGCTTCAGTTTATCAACCCCTTAAGGAATTGCTAAATTGATTTACTTATTAGTTGTATGCAAAACAACAAGCTCACAAACTCAAATTATGGAAGCATAAATTAACATTGTAAATTGAGGAAATTGTCGAATCACTACATCAGGCATAATATGAAACTAGTATGGAAATCATCCCACAGAAGCCAAAATCTGTTCAAATTCAAAACAGTCGTGCTCACCGAAATTCAAATCGATTCGCCTTTCGACCCTACATATTTACTTTAAAAAGTAGCTAATGGAGGCTTCATTCTGATCGATGAGATATAAATGGCAGTAAAAGAGTTTCAATGTGTAAACGAGGTTAAAAGCGTGGTTCACCCGAATTGGGGCAAAAGAAATGGAAACATGTGGGTAAATCATAAGGTTTGTCGGTCAAATCCATAGTTATGGTTATCACACGATAACATAATTCAAATGGGCAGAACAAGAACGCCATTTTCAGAAACACTATAGTAACAAAACCTTACAGATATCCTGTGGCAATTTCGGCGATATATAGTATTCCACTTTATAGGACAATCCAGACATTGTGGCTTCTGTCGTGCTATAATACATGTATGTGGTTTTACGTACGGGCGAAGGGGATGGTAAGAGCAAATTTAACTTTTCCAAAAGGGGAAGTTGTAATATGAAAATGCATTTGAAGTGCATCTTCCTCCGCCATACATATATAATTCTGATGGGACTCCTCGTTTCATTTCACTTTCAGGATATAATTGAAATTCCATTTAGAAGAGAATTTTGAGATCAGATTTAAATTTTTTGTTCGTCCGTCCATTCATTTTCTCCCAGGTTAAACCTTTTAAAGTACTTCGTGTGTTGGAAAATTGCAGTTTACATACATGCCACACAAGTATCACATCGATGTGTGAAAATATGTAATCCGATAGAAAAGTGAAAATGTGAAATCTAGACAAATTGTAAGCTATTTAAACTCCTTAATAATGGAAAGTTTAGAGCTTTAACCAACCGCTTAATTTTAATATCACACCTGACTTTACCTTCTCTTTCTTCCTTTAAGTAAGAGTACCTTTTACAGATCTTAACGTGTTCCAGTTATATCTATGTGGTGCCAATAAGAACATGAGATTTACATCGTAACCATGAATTACAGAGGACGAGTGACTGGTGTAATTTGTTCTAATTAAAAAGAACAACAAAAAACAGATTCAGTTCAAAAGTTAAGTTTCATAATATTTTTCTAAGTATATTCTATGCAATGATAAATAGACTCTAAGTATACAGGATAATGATGAGAAAACCAGGTCAAGGATATCTGGCATTTTTTACTGTAAGTAAAATGATTTATATAACCATGAAAGTTGTTATAGATGAAGAGGATAAGGAGTATACCTGATCCTATGAAACTTTTACGTATAATTCTTTAGATTGTATTAATTTAACGATAACTAAATTCAAACCTATGGAGGAAGAAATTAATTCACCAATTTCTCTAGAAGTTTTTTCACAGACGTTAGGTCCCATCATGAGTTTTTTTCAGTTATCCCATTATTATAATTAGCGAGTGTGCCAGAGAGCTGTCATGTTAGATCCTGTCCCTGTTGTTACCGCATTATGGTCAGTTTACAGGAAGTCTGATGAAGTTACAAGGCTTATCTAGACTTTGGAGTCTCTCGCGTACAAGTTCGGCGCATTAGCAAAGTACGTTCTCTTCAGATTCTACCTCTTCGTTGGAGAATCGGTATTTGTCGTCTGTGATTTTGCCCATTTTCTTACGCATACACCAAAGTGGTCAATGGGCAGGCATCAAGCTAGTGAATAGCTTGATCCGGTGCCTATTTCAGTTGATGACTTTTTTAATGTCTTTGTAAGGTAAGTTAATAACTTCTTCGTGTGTCCTAGTCCAGGATGGCTCTGCCATTTTATCTGGTCGGCCTTTTCTGTTTTGAGCAATATTTCTCTTACTAGGTACCTTTTTGTAAGGCCACAGAAAAGCTCGAATCCGGTAATTGGAGATTTCGTTCCTTTGTTCAGATGAAGCATAAGCAGAGATGGGCGAACCGAATACTTTCTGTGTCCCTGTCCGGCCTTTGGCCGGAGAAGGCTGGATACGCTTGGGTCTGCTCCCGTATCTGTGCCGAAACTCGAAACTTACCCCACCTAGACCTCATGCATGAGAACAGGAAGGTTTTTGTAAACTAATAGTTTAGTACAATGTGCCAGCATAGCTTCCGTGCTTGGGATCTGTCGTTCCCTAGTCTATGAAAAAAAGTAGCAGGTGGCGATATTGGATCTTGTACGTCAGATGTATGCAAACTCAAAAGTTGTAATCTACATTGTTGCTGACTAAAGGACTGGAATGTAAATCCTTCACTTTTGAAGCCTCCTCAGACAACTAGAGCGCCTTTGACAGGGACATAGTGCTGATTGCACTATAGTGTGTTGGATTGGGCAAAAGCTAAGATGTCGAGATTTAACTGAGAATCTTGGTTGCTGAACGTTACTCAGAGTATGCTGATGGATAAGGGCTAAGCGCAGAGTGATGTACTCCACTGTCCTCTGGGATATGTTGGTTGCCTGACTCATCGTGGCGCTGAAAAATTTGGGATTCTCATATGGAGCGTGTACGTCATCGCTTTGCTCATCACCGCACTCAGCATGGCTACCTCCTGTACCTCCTTGCAATGAGGCCGATTTGACGGTGAAACCTAGGTTAGGTTAGGATAGCCTCTGCAGCCGCCCAAGATCTATTATACTTCTCAGGATACCTCTGAACCCTTTACTTTGCAGCTTTCCCAGATTTGAATAGACTAGCTACCTAATGGCGTACCTATTTTATTCATTAAAAGTGGGTATTCGCAAATTACTTGTTTGATGGATTCGATTTCATACCCAAATTTTCAGCTCCTGCAAAAATCCTTTGCCGCTATTCTCAGTCTGCTAACATTGTATCTTATGGTCATATGACCCGCAATAAGCCATATTATATTCCTAGTGTCAGTTCTACTACCATTTAGGAGTTCTCTTAACTTTCTCCTGTCATATGCAGGCCATAATTGCCTGGTAATATGGCAGGTTTCCCTGTTGATCCACCGAAGGTTTGCCCTTGATAGGCATCCCTGATAATATCCTTTGTTAGAGTTCCGATCAGGATCCGCACACAAGTTACCACTGCTGAGCTATCCATTTCAGAGCCCTTTATGGCCACCGCGTCAGCCTTCTCGTTGACTTGAATATCTCTAAGACCAAGTATCCAGCACCTTGTTCCGTACAGCCAATTCCTTAACGGTGGTCTTAAATAACTACAACTATACAAATTTTTATTTTACCAGCACAGCATCCAGCGCCTTAATAGCTGCGTAACTGCCAGTGTATATGCAGTTGTGCTGCCAGGAAGACACTGTATTTGTCCTGGAATCTATAAGACGGTGATCCCTACGATGACCTGCTCGAAGGAACTCGGCATCTATAAAGACCCGAAACTGACAAGAAGGGGTACATATAGAAGAAAAGCTAAGGATAGCAAGAATGCCCAAAGCAGGGGAGAACCTTTGGTTATAGATAGGGCATGAAACCGGGTGGTGTGCACTGGATGTACAGCTAATGAGTTAGTCCCATGCTCACGTAAGTCCCTTATACTTGGTGTGAAACACGCAAGTTGGGATTGTGAGCCGGACTGATTTTTTTTTTTTTAATAAAGGAATAAAAACTCCAAATTTCGTTCATAAAACTTCAAGTCGTACCTGAATTTATTGGTGAAATACCATATATAAATAATTGACTCAAATGATATGCTTTAATAAACATAATAATGATAAAAATAATATATAATGTAGTTGCGATCTTAAGTAGCAAGGTCGAGTCCGGGAATCCCATAAAATGCCAAATAACTTAGTCTTTACATACAATGAAAACAGTGGAAATTGCCTCCATGAATTTAGTTAACTATGGCCATTAAAACTGAAGAGTGGCAATATACCATAAAAACACTCATTTATGTTTACTTTCTTAGAAATGAGCGTAACCTTGGTGTAAAGATATCACATCGTAAAAGTCACTAATAAACGACATTGTGGAGGCATTCATTTACGAGATACATCTAATGACATCATTTGAAATAAATCCCCACAATAAAATAATAATGAAATGGAAGAGGAAAAAAATTAGTGCACATTGAAGGGATTAGAATCTCTTCAGGAATAGTAGTGGATATGAAATAAGTTTTTTTTTGTATTTTATAAATACAATTAAATGAAAACGTAAATGTCATTAGAAATAATTTTTAGCTGAATTCATTTGAGCTTTGGTGACGCTATATTGCTTTATTTTCTAACAAAATGCAACGTCAAGAATATTTTAGTCTGGTGTTTTTTTTTTATTTGAACATTAAGAAAATTTAAGCGCTCCCGTATGAGTTAGGGGTATAATACTAACGACATAGTATTCCGACCGAGTTGTGGTTATCCTAACATATCCTAACATATGAAAAGTGTTTGTTTGCGGAGGGCCAACCCGAAAGCAGAACCAACGGAAACATCCGAAACTTCCAAAAGAAGAAATCCTGCATACTATTACTATAAAACTAGAGATCTTTACAGACGCAGAAGAAAGGATTAAAGGGTTCGACCACAAATGTCCAGATGTTCAAATGTACGAAATTTTATCGGCAACTTCACTAGTAGTTATAACACCGATTTCAATAGAGTGGGCTATTAGTATTTACTGGCAACCATTTGCCTTCCGAAAGAATTATCCTCTGCTGATTCGCCCTCTACAATGAATGTAAACCTTACAAATTGCCTGGTTCGTTCGCAGGTTTAAATGTTAAACTAAGGCCTTATAAGAGATAGCTGCTTGTGACGCAGAATGGTATTCCTGACCACTCTGTTTTTTTTTTTTTTTTGTTGGATAATGAGTATAACACTGAGTTTCTTTAGTTTAACATATGATATGACAGCTTGTTAGTACATCATATGCAAAAAAATATATTTACAACCACAGAAGGACTTCTGGGAATCGGGAAGAGATGAAACGCTCATTAATACGACACCAATATGATCCTAAATGTATGTAGGTTCTAAGATCAGCGATTCGTCCTTAAACTGAAGTTTTTGTAAGCCTGAACTGAAAACTATCGAGCATCATGCCATGAAAATGGCAACCTCAGAATAATAATACCTTGGTCATTTTTCGGTCGCTCCCTTTTTCTTCTCTTGTCGACTATGAAATCCAACAGGTTTGAATTATACTTATTGTGATTTTGTAAGCTCTGAGAATGTCAAGAGTATATCATGATTTGCAAAGCTTCCCATTGGGACGAAAAACCAGCGCATCTGAAAGGACCACAATTTAAGCGCCTCTCTAGCCACCATTTGGCAGCTCTGTAGAAGCATATTCACTGATCTATATAGAAAAATAAGCAAAGGCGCAAGTAAATAACTCAAGTGCTTCTAGAGCTATCGCTTGGAATCTCTATAGAAGATTATTTGATGATTTCATATAATTTTCTATGAATTTAAAGTGTGGATTTTTCCACTATTGTGCAAAGAAATGCATTTCTCATTTTGCGTAAAGTTCATTGTGGAGTGAAGTGGTAGCTTTCCAAAGAGTTGTTACTCTCTCTGTTGCCAAAATCTACAATAATTTCAGTACGGGAGAATATTGGCTTATAATATATATATAATATATTTAATCAAGTTTGTAAAATTTAATACCACATATAATCATAAGCAAGATCAAGCGCTTCAGTGCTGCTCCAAGGAAGCACTCTTGAAGGGCTCTTATGACATTAAGGAAGAAGCACTGCAATGATTATCCAAAAAGTTCATTAAAGCTTTCGAAAAGACACATTCAAAAAACTTCTTCGGCCATCATCATTAAAGCTTTCGAAAAGACACATTCAATAAACTTCTTCGGCCATCATATAGAGCGCTCCCAGAGCGCCTCTTAGGGGCAGCATTAAAGCGCTTGCCTCTGCGGACATGCCTGTGTTAAAAAGCAATGAACTGGGATAGGGGAAAAAGCGCTACGAGCTTCAAGGGAAGCGCTTCAGAAGGGCTCTTGGAAAAGTACCTCGTGATGAGGATATCGGATTTGCATTGGCAATCAAAATGCTGTAAAAGCTGTATATTCGAACATCATAAAATTGAACCTACTTGTCGGAACAATCTTCGAAAATTATGTGCCAACCCTGCAGATATTTGCATCGGGCTACACTAATATACCCAGGAATGAAACAGCTGATGAACAGGCAGGAAAGGTTGTGCTATGTATATATGTTTAGCAGAATTGCCCATAGGATAGTTCCTCGAACTAGCGAAAAATATTTTAGATTTAGAGGTGTGTTCAAGCTGACTAATTAACTGCAGATGGGGAAGAATTACAAAATGCGTAATTTCAAGATGGCTCAATATATGCCCTAGGAAGACAATAACTCTGCTAACGCGGAAACCTTAGATGAGTTATCGCGAAACACTGACTTTTTGACAAACGCTTGGAAAGCATTAAAGTTCAATATACATAATGGCATCTACAGAATAAACGAGAAATGCGTAAATGCCTCACCTTTGCCAAACGTAAAAAGAACACGATAGGTAGTTGTGTGAATTGGGTAAAAATTATATTAGCGGCGGGTAGCCTAAGCAAGGCTTATTAACTCTGGTGGATGGTTTTAGTTTATTCCACCCCACCAAATTACGCAATAATTTTCTGGTGAACTCTTCTGACTAAAAACAAAAAAATGCATTTATTTTTCTGTTGTATTTATTGCCTTCTTCATGCAAAGAACAACGAACCGGTCCAAATTGGATAAGTCAGAGAGTCTTCAGTCTAATATTCAGCCACAGAATAACTTTGAGTTCGCGTAAAAAGTATGATTGTATTGTATCTGAGATTGATCTTCAATATTAGATTTAACAACTTCAAAGCAAATTTCATGTCAACACTTCTCATCAATGTTGATATATATTATTCGTAAGATAAAAGAACTAATTCTAATTATCTTGCAGCCAAGCTAACGTATAAGACCAAATTTGAATATCGAAGAGTTAATTGGGCTGCTACATGTAGATACTCATATGAAAATAGAAAAATTTTGTAGGATAAATGAAGAGAAAACAAAGCAATTGTACTTCCTGGACGCACTTCAATTTGGTCGCGAACTAAAGGAAAAAATTTCAACCAGATTAATTAGGATGTACAGCCTATGATAAATATCCTGGGCATACTCCACGAATAGTCGACAGAATTTAAGATGATTCTCAACACTGCTTCGAATGTGAGGAACTAAAAAAGGGCCAAATATATTCACCTAGCCTTTAACCAGGCCCAGTTTCCTTTAAAAAAAAAAAACATGTCTCAAAAAACTTGAAATTGCCAGTCCTTTAAAGCTGATAATATTCCCTGTGCGTTCGACCCATCCAAAATTTTCTTTCTGAAGGACTAACCTGCTTACTCGATATCCAAAGCCCCATAAAGACCAGTGTATGTACAACACTGTTATTTAATCCTGGAATATTCTTAACCTATTCAATATTTTTCGTTGTAAATGTGGGTGTCTTGTGACGACAGTACTGCTTTCTTGGAATTGTTTCCATTCACTTAGTTAACTCCAAATAAAGTTTATAAGCTCAAGGTGTCTGTAGGGAGACTAGATATAGCCCAACCATTTTGGGGGTATACAAGACAGATCAACTCAGGTCGTGGTGTCCGCATGATCTCAGCATACCTTCAGTTGTCCCTACTCTTAACCTTTACCTTTACCTTATTTGTCATAAGTAATTCGGGTGACCATAAGCAATTTTCATAATTGTAGTTGCCAATACGACGAGTTCTACCCTTACTTTTATTTTATTTATTTGGCGTAGTACAGAATAGCTTCAAAATTAGTCCTCTATTGTTGGGTCTATAAGAGTTAATTAATGAAAAACCATTTTGTAACTATCGACAGTTTTCTATAAAAGTTCTTTAGAATTTTTGCTGATTTTTTATCTTCCCACGTTCATCAAGCAATTATCATTGAACTTTCATCTCTCGCCATACGCCACTCATAAAATTATACTCAAAAATCTTAATCTTTCTAGTTTTATATCGTTTGGTATAATTGAGAACAGTATGACACGTCGAAGGTTATGACAGCATGTAGGTGCATAAATTTTTCCAACTTCGTTTTCCATTAACAACTGGAAATAAGAATAACCAAAGACTGAAAGCATTCATTGTTAAAGTAAGACACTTTCATAAATTTTCAAATGATTTCCAGAAGGTAATTCTGATAAGTGCCTAAGGTTATAGATAATATGCTATTAACTTTCCTTAATCTACTACTCCATTAAAAATGCAACAAAACATCTATTCTAAAGGCAAAATAATTCAATTTTGTTTTTTTTTTTCATTTTGGGATACCACTCTACATTTCCCTCAACTTCCTTCTGTTTTTCGTCGAGAAAACTAGAAAATTTTGAAATGCAATTTCTTCCTGACAATGGAAAAAAAAAATTTTGTATTAAGTTTGTACTAAAGATTGAAAACTTTTTATAGAATTCTTTATTTTGTGAATAATAAATTCTTTAAAACATTACAGAGAACATGGGAAGCTTCCACTTCTGAATCAAAGCGCTGCATTCAACTTTATGAACAGAGTTTTTAAGTGGTTCAAAGTAGTCGCAGTCTTTTGTAAAACAATATTTTTTCGCAAGTCATGCACTTGCTTTAATTAATTTCTTTTTCATACATACATATATTATTTCCCCTATAGGATTTTACAATTTTACGTGCATCCATAGGCGCTTTCGGCATGCACATTCTTAGTGAGTGAGACAAGTGATATATTCTCAGTTGGCTCACTGAGACTGCACTTTCGGTGAACTGTCTTAGTTCCATATTGAGCTACAAAATATGAAGGCAACCACTGAGCAACTGAGACAAGTGAAACTAAATATTCTTGTCTCAGTTGACTCAGTTTCGTTATTTCGTGATTTTAATTACTAATTTCAGTTTAGTGAGCTATTTGAATAAACTAACAGTACTTTCCTCAATTTATTACTATCCAATTCTGTGGTCAAAATTATATAAATGTCAAAATTGGTAAATCAGCTGATTGGTTTGAAGTGAGACAACTGAGACGGTTGCTCAAAGCTTTGTCTCAGTTGTTTCACTTAGCCAGTGCTTGCCGAAAGCCCCTCATAAATTCCAAAAGAATGTTATTAAAAGCAAGCCGACGTTACTTAGGGTGCTTTAACAATTTGACGTTTAATAGGCATGGTGGAGTTTGTATTTTAAATTCTACTTCTTGTGGGGTTAAAGGTATACAAAATAATTTTAATAAAAATATCATTTTTGGTTTAGTTTTAATCATTTAGACACATTTGTGATTAAAATTAGTTTTCTACAATAATAAGCCATTAAAAAAAGCGTGAAGCACTAGAATACATAAATAACACAATCAAAGACAGCTCTGATGGAGACGAAGAAATTAATTTTGACTATAGTATGAAAATTGAATTTCAGTGGATACTTTCGAATGTGAATTTTTATCTTTTTACTCAGATATTAGCAGTAAAATGGAGACTGCTTTCAATATATGAACACGGAGAAAAACAGTTATGTTCTGAAGATAGTAATCAAGAACTTGAAATTACAATAGGAGAAAAAATAAAATGTGAATCTATTCCAAGAAGAGTGCAGCTAAGTTGCATTTAAGGGTACACACAAAGGAATATAATGAAATGAAAGTTATAGCCTTTTGTTTTACTTCATATAAGGGGGTCCGGCATAAGTCGCTCATGCCAACCCTGAGAACACTGGTGTCAATTCTCACTGGGAACTCTTTTCTCAGGAGTCACCTACTCAGGTTGAGGCTTTTTCCTGATCCTATATGCAAGGGATGTGCAGATGAGTCCGCGACGGTGACTCACTTTCTTTGTTACTGTCTCGCTCTCTGAGGAAAGTGTTACAGATTCCTTGGCTCACACCTCCTGGACGAATTACATGAAGCCAGCAATGAGTGTTGGGAGTTAATATTTAAATTCGTAAGAGCATCCAGTTGGGACCTAAAAGAAATTGCTCATAATTCTGGAGGGGAGGGTAAGCAATGGGCCTTGTTGTGGCCTACGTTCCAGAGCTCCCACAGGGGGCCTCAACCTCAGTTTTAAATCAATCAATCATGTCGCTGATCATGTCACCACCATTCGAACACTTTTTAAACTTAGCAAAATTAATTTTCAAATACGCATCTAGTAACACTTTGCTGAACGTCGAAAGGTAAGCTAGGTAAGCTTTTGCTTGTATGAAAATAGAAAAAAAAGACAAAACAAAAATATTAGTATGTTGTCAACCAACAATTCAGCCATATTGTGGGGGCTGAAATTGAAAAATAAAAAAGAAATAAGAAAGTAATTAGGTCCAAAATATAACAAAATATAATAAAGAATAATTCCCGAGAGCGCCAAGCAACTGACGAGCCGCTGTTTTGGTATAATGGTTCCCAAATAAGCTTCTTTCAGTATCCGAAATTTCTTAGGCTCATTATAAACAAACTGTCAACCTAGTACGGCAGAAGGGGATCCAGCCATTAACAGCATCGTAACTGTTGTTTCCACTGCCATCAAGTTCACATAGGATCAACTTGGGGCAATACTCCCGACTCACTAACAAAATTAAAACTTTTGCAGAATTGTATTAACGATTCCTTGGAATATTTGAGCTGCATTGGAGAGCCCAAAGGTTATACGAGTGAACTCGAGAAGCCTGAATGGCGTGGAGATCACTATCTTATGGATGTTTCCAGGATCAATCAGAATTTGGTAGTTATCTTTGGTTAGGTTCAATGTGGAAAATTAAATTAAATCTTATAAATTATAAGAGAAGATATGAATTAGCGAAATAGAATATCGGACTTAATATGTACAGGAATTTAACCATCGATAATCGTCACAGGATCTATATTCACCGTTGTTGTTTTTGTCATAATTCCGTGCAAAGTAGAGATCAACAACCGGCAAATCAACAAATACCTTGTGGTAATAGAAACTCGAATATCTTCCTTCCAGCTGCCAACTGATCAGGAGCTAGCATTAGAACTTTCGCCATAACCACAGTACCTTTTGTAAGGATGTGATGCTTGGCCGAGCACTTTACTGGGCTAACGAAACCAATTGTAATACGTCTGTATTTGGATAAGAGATTTGGAATCACCGGCTTTTCTGACGGACTGAGAAACATTGATTGGCCAAAATCTTGCCTTCCAGAAGATTTCACCGCGGTTAAGGGGCAATTAACACCTTTCGCTTGATGTTGACGTGGAGCCCCAAGTCGTCCAAAATATGGTAACCTAAAATTCCTTTAGGTATGCCATCAAATACCACAAATTGCCAATTAAAATCACGCAGAAAACCTAGATCCAAAGACGAAAATATCAGTTATCGATGAATTAGCTGAAAATAGATGTAAGTCCGAGGCCTCCAACTTAAGATCTTTCGTTCCCATGCCACGAACAAAAATTAAGAATATTACGCACTGAAGATCATATCTTCTGTTGCAACAAAAAAAAAACAACATTGAAATGTCATGGATTTTCGAAAGGTTGTATGAAATATTTAAGCTCCTTTACAAGTCCTATATTAGACCTATAATGAAAGGCAATTGCAAAAGGGAATCTTCAAGCTCATTGGCGATGATGTGACAAGAACTTTTAATATCTATTCGTTCTAATACCGGCGCAATGTTGGGTGCCTTTGGTCCCTTATCTCTACATGCATGGCAGATGTCCTGATGAAATATCTAGTCTGCTTCCTTGTAGACTAAGTCCTACTTGGAATACTCACACTGAAAACCGCACACATCCTTTGAAAATCTTCAAAATCTAATATTCTTGCGCTATTCTTGTAACGCATCCTCTGGGGATGGGAATACCTTTTCTAGGTGTTTTAGCGTTATATGGCCGAGAGCTTCACAGTCACAGAGGACATGTTCAGTAATTCCTTCATCCTCCATGCCGAAGCTGCAAGTCTAGTTATCAACCTTACCTATCTTCTTAAGACGGTAACTAACTGGATCAATCCCAGAAAATATGTCTGTTATGAGCCCTAGGTATTTCTTGCTGTTGGAGTGTTGCATGAGGAATGTTTTGCTCCTCTGTTCTGAATACATTATGAATTATTTCGTTGTCTTAGCTTTGGGGTGTTTTTCCAATATTTTAACTTAATTCTGTCCTCCCAAGACCTGTCTTGTGCCGAAAGATGACTCTTTGAGTTACCAAAAACAGCATCCGGGTCGATAAAGAAAAATCTGACGGGATTCTCTGCAAGGCTGTCTGCAATATCGTTGTCCTGAATGATTTTATGTCCTGGCGTTCAAATTAACCTGACGTTCTTTGTTTCGGCTAGTTTTTTCAACACTTAGATAAACTTTGAAGTTTAACGTTTTTAGTGCTGCTTGTCTCTCTTATATTGTATACATTTTTGCTCCGCACATATTTTTGTAGATGAGCTTGTTAGCGCAGATCCTATGTCATAGATTTCTGCCTAGAAAGTGGTAAATAAGACCCGTAGTTCCTTAGTGAATCAGTAATTTTGAGCCATATGCTCACACCTACTCTGCCTTCAATTTTAATTGGTTTTTTATACACTAAAAACGCCTAGGACTGATTGTTTTAACAGTATATATACCAACCAAAATTTTTATATGGCAACACCACGATTTACCACCGAATTAGTCCATTTTCGAAATTTCATTTACTATTGCTAAGAAAACACCATGTACCAAATTTCAGCTATCTACGTCGACGCGTTCTGAAGTTATTATTATTACTTTATTTTGCGTGCTTTTTTGTTACAAGTTCATATGAGCAGCTGACGTATAATCCACCCTCCGCGATGCAGCTGACGATTTTTTTCAACTCACTATGATGTCAAGTGTTTATAAAATAAAAATTTCAGCCGGCATACTATTACTTAAAAAATTGTTGTTTCTTCTTTCGTAGCCTCTCCGACCCATGCCTACTGCTTCTTCAGCAGCTGACGGTCGGTTCACTGATATGAGATCAATTATCAATATCAAAATTAGACGGTATACTACGACTTTTGCATTTGCAACGCTATCTACCGGACTATATGTCCATGTTAACGCTGTAGGCTTCTTCAGAAATCATTTCAAATGTAGTCTGCTATCGAAGGTAAAGTCTAAATATTTTGACCGGCTTTGTAAAATCTACTACTCTTCCTTCTAGAAGGTGGTGCTTGTAAATAAAGTTTCCTTTTATATGGAAGGATTATTGTTTTGCCACGATTGGTTGAAGACCCATTGTCTAGTACCTGTTGTGACCTATATTCAGGATATTCTCTATTAGATCGCAGATTACTCAACCATCTTTTCCCTTGGTTATTATGTCCAGGATATCTTAATCAGATTGCTATTGTATGACATCTCCGACAATTAGAGACCATAGCAGGGGAAACAGTTCTCATATCTCTCCACGTCCTTAGTATATAACCTAGAGTATAGCTGGCTCTAAAGATCTTGGTTAGACTCGGTTTTAAATGATCTATCCCTTGTTGGATTATAGGACTTGGGAAATATCGTCAGCATCAGGCGATATTAAGCTTATCGTGGTATAATATTATAAAGAATAAAAATAAAAAAATTATGCGGTTGGATATGCGAAATAAGTGACAGTCAACAGTTGAAAAGTGAATGTAATCAATTCGGTATTCTAAGCATGAATAAGGGAAGATAAACAGGAGTGACTGTAAGATAGTTAGACGATTTGCTAAAACGCATTATACAACTTTTGAGAGATTAACGCTCTCCAGCATTGTGTTCGAAGCAGTTATCAGAATTTAAAATCAGATCGCTAAATTTAAATGTAATACGTTAACAACAAATAGTTCGCAGCCTTGTTAACTAAGTAAAACCGCAATGACCCATTAACCAATTATTTCTAGTGTCATGAACAATGTCGTGAACAAGACTTTACCTATGAGATTGCATTGCAAACCGCAATTTATCGATTACTAATTATCTTGTTCTGCACTACCATATCAAGGTAGCGCATGCAGTTGTTGCCATGAATTTTGAATTTAGAGTTTTATTAGCAGTCACCGCAAGCACTCTAATTGCAACGGTATCTCCTCTATGTTGGAAATTAATAAAAATTTAATTAGCTTTTTCCAATAGCTAATCAGTAACTCCTATTTATGTCTATAGCTTGTTAGTTTGAAATTAGTCGAAAACTAATAATATATTGCTCCTGTTGGATATGCTTGTAATGAATGTATGTACATATATGAGGATGAAATTTAAGGGAAATTTAATTATATACAGGGTGATCTTTATCAATTTCTGCATTAATGCAGGAGGCACTTAATACAACATGTGGAAGGCAACAAAAATGTAAATTCAATAGCATGGTTGAATGCCCCGTGTTATTAGGAGAATGATATTTATTCCATCATATTTTAATAATCACCCTATTACTCAATTTATGTACACCCTTTAATTATAATGATTTACAACTTGTTAGATAGATAATCCTTCGAATTTTCATTGTTATGTAGTTTCCCCCTGCTTCCATTAGTGATACATGTTTTCTAGAAAACATTGTATATGAAAATCAGACAAATACTAATCGTTGGACGTTGAATAGTTTCTTATTAAAGACAAACCAAGAAGTTTCCGACCGAAAGATGCAGTGATGAAGTGAGTAAAAAAATGTGTCGTGTCATCATTAATAAACACCAATTGTGTCCTATCTATTCCAATATTTTGGGAATGAAAAATCTGGATTGATTCTTCCAAGATATTTCATGCTATGATGACATAAATATAACCCTTTAAATTTCTTACAAATCTAAAAACTAATGAGTTTTCTTGAAATCTATCGAGTTTTCTTGAAATCTATCAAATATTTCATATGGCTTAATAGGACGATAGATCAACTCTCGCACCGGTATTACCATGGGTCCTGGTGATCTAGGCGTCCCCTGTTTTTCTAGGCTTGGAGACAAAACATACAAAGCAAGGAAGTCGAGGCGGCCCATTGTGCTAACTGCTGAACAAAACAAAATTACTCCTCAGAAAAACCTTTCTATGCTACCAGTGAAGCGCTCAGATTAAGGTACGGTAATCTTTTTAACTCATCCACAGATAGAAAGGCGGCCACAAGAGTATGCACCCTGCATTGGGAAAAGGACGTAAAAGCGAACAGAAAGTGCTCGGTTGTCTCAGACTCTCCTTCTGGGCAATAGAGACACTCGGGACCGTCAGTAACTTCCATATTTGCTTGATGGACATGACGCAAAATGTGGCCAGTGATGATACGAACCATAGTTCTGCATTGTTTTCTTCCGACACTCAGCAAAAGAAAGTCAGTGAATTTCCTATTGGGCCCATCACTTTGACATAAATTTATATTTCCTAAGGAGGACAGTAAGTAAATCATCAACAATCAATAAAACTAACATAAGCCCATAGGAGTTTTGATCCAGAGTCCATTAAATATTCGACGTCGATACATAAGTAACTCCTTGGAAAACTATCAAAATCCTCCTTTTCTTAATATGCTCCCAGTAATTCCCCTATACCTATACACACACTGACAAGGTCGATGGATGATAATACTGAACTTAAACAGATTGCAAGACCTACTCCGGAAACTTCTGTTATTTATTTTCATTCTGACATTGCTGTCGTAAGAACCTAAACTGGAGATAAAATAATTGATAAAAAACAAACATTTCGAACTGTGTGCAATTTGCTCATGGCATCGTTCCTTTTGTTTTATGGCCTATCCAAAAGATACGAGCCCATAACTATATCGCCAACCAAACCCATGCTTATGCCTAGGTATGGTGTTGTCTTTCGATGATTGAAATTATCCAATTTGTGTAGGTGTAGTAGTATCATCACCGAGCGAATCGATATAATTGGCTCAAACAGAAAATGATTTGCAGCATTTATTGAGGGAACGAAATGCCTTTATCCTTCGGAGAGTACACGTCCCGTCTTCCGTTTGAAGTGCCCTCATTACGGATAGCAAATATAAGGAAAACGTCGGCCCACTAAAATAGAAGACATTTGATTTGTTCAAATTGTCAAGAGTTACAACTTCTTTTAGAAACGGCAAAGATAAATAAAAGGTGGCTGGTGATGTCGTACTACACCAGGATCAGCGCGCTACTGATGCTGGTTCATTTCAAGTGCGAGGATAATTAATTGAGGAAGTTGTTGTGAAAAGGATGCTAGGGATGAAAACACTTTTGTATATAATAGCTTAACTGCTGCAACTGCTACTACTACTGCTACTACCACTGGTGCTATTTCTTATGCTGATGGAATAGTAATGTATTCACCTCTCTGAAAAGTCGCTGGATGTTGAAGTGTTTCTCTAGACACCAAGAAGAAATCACTTATACTTTTCTATCAAAGGAAACAAATTCGATGATTCTACTTGAAAGATTTAAGAGTAGCTCTGGAATTTGTTTCATTTTTTTTCTCTTATTTTATTTATTATATATTATGGTTTTCGAAAGTTTCAACGAGTTGGAAGAGTTTTGGTACAGTGAAACTTTTATAAATAAAGCTACAACCAATATATAAACAATGTTGAAACACATTGTAGAGTTTTATAGAGTTTATAAGGGTGCAATCGTAATAAGTAAATCTTTAAAGTTTCAATAACCAGGAACTGCTGGGTTAGCCAAATAATTACAAGAAGTGAAAGAAATTTCTTTGCAAAAGAAAGTGAATCTATGCATGAGAGCGCCTTACTTTTTGGAATATATTTCTTATTTGGAATTATCGAACTGTTGATTTTATACAGACTTAGCTTTGCTTTTGCCTAATTTTACCCTGTTTGTTTTCTAGAAGAAATCGTAGAATATATTCACTAAATTTGTGTATACCTGTCCATCTTTCTGACTGTTGACACACATAACTAAAATTTGGGACACTCGTATTTAAGGTTTTTTTTTTGTTTTTTAGAAAAAGGTAGATCTCAGTTCAGAAATGAATAAAATCGGACAACTCTTTCACAGGGTTGTGATATAAAATCAAAATATAAAATTGGTCATTACAGCATAGAAAAAATAAATTGACATATAGAATTAGTCTTAAATCAGTTATAAATATATAAATACAAGAAATAATTAAACGAGTTATGACTGCGTAAAAAACAGCCTGAAAGATTGTCTTCTAAGACCAATTAGCATGTGAGTCTGAAAAGGACAGGGAGTGGAAAAGGTGCCAGGTGCTCTATGCTAGAAGATATCCAGATGTCCTGATGTACTCCCATTTTTGTAGTTCTTCCCTAAAGTTGGATTTTAGTAGGGTAAATATTAATTAAGGACAGGATCCATACACGAACTGTCGGGATGAGCGCAGCTTGGCAGTCTGAGCAAAAAGAGATGTTCGAGGACTTGCAGGGATCTGACTAGGCTCTCTTGAGCTCAAATTTCTATAGCGTGCTCTTCTACCAGAAAAAGAAACGGTTAGGCAACCAACGGAATAAATCTTCTGTTTTTTTAAAAGAACTACTGGCGTGGTATTAGCAAAACAAGAAAAATAAAATATTATAATTTCTACTCATGAGGACACCCATAATTATCTATTAATATTTTATAATCTACAAAATATTTTAAATATCCTGAAATAGCTCTCGTCTGTCTCGTCCTCGCTTCATTTAGTTTTCAAAATATGTATAACGGTAGACGCCATCAATTTCTATACAAAGCTTAAAGTGGACGAATGTACCGCAAAAGAGCGGCAGTCGACGCATTCAATCGATATCTACAAGACAAATGATAATAATATTTTAATAATTCGGATGGTCATCTTGCTGATTGATGACTTCCGAGAAACCCTAGTGGTGATAGAGAGGCGCATGTGGCTACACGTCTGTACCGGGTCGGGCATTTCCGATGACTTCATCAACCACTTTATAAACCTAGCAGAATTTAGAATTTAAGACTAGTAACACTTTTCTGAGAATTGTCTGAGAAAATCGAACACTCTTTCTGTGTGCTTATCCGGCTTTTGCCCGGAGCAGGTTGGATACGCTTGGGTCTGTCCTCATATCTGTGGATCAGCTGAAAAACTTACCTCACCAAGACCTGAAGCACTATATTTCGAGGACTGGAAGGTTTTGGTGAAAGGGTTTCGAACAGATTAGCACAATGGACCGCCGTGGCTTCCATGCTAGGGAACTTAGAAAGGCCTAAGTAGGTAGGATTTGCCTTTGTGTAAATAAAAAAAGGAATGAATATATTTATTCTAATATTATCAATAAATTCGTAAAGATCAAAAAAGGTTCGGTAAAAACCATTAAAAAAATTTAGTAAAAAAGAGAAAAAGAAGTTAACAAGTCACGTAGCAATTAGAAGAAATTGCCGAGGGAATCTACCAATGAATAAACTGATACATTCCTCTTTTAACAACCCCTAGATCAACTTGATTTCAGCGACTGCCTTTCTGGTCCATCAAAGACGATCCGGCGATCTGATGGGAAATCGTTAATCCTTCCCTCAGTACCGGAATCACAGTTTCTGTTTTTATGACTCTCAATTCGTTATAGTGTCGACTTGAAACAGGACTCAGGACACACTCCTTTCGCAGTCGACATAGGATTGGCTTGGTCCGGACTGCCAAAAGAAAACCCTATAGACAGCACCAGCTTTGTCACTCTTCCAGTCATAGCGAACAAGTCGACATAGGGTTGGCTTGGTCACAGAACTGCCCCCTTCTTAACAGAATACCGCCTGTTTAGGCTGTCATACGCACCGCATATAATCTGAAGAAGTAAGGTACTCCTCCGGAGCGTTATCGCTACAGCTTTACTATCTTCAAGTCTCCTTTAAGATGACTTGATTTGCTTTTTCAATTTAGCAATATTGCAGCGCAAGGAGCTGATGCACCTCAAGTTAGTTATTTATAGAGCGAGGGGTTGACCGGTTACCAAAGTCAAAATAGTTCCTACTCAAAAGGTTTACAAACATCGCTACTTCAGGAGTCTAGCCAATCTAAGCCAGTCCCAAGACAACAAGATTACCTGCTGTAGGCAGGTATCCGAGAGCTACGGCATCCTCTACCGAGAACGGACAACCCACATCCGCAGATTAAAAAAAAAACCTGCCTAAGTAAGTGAACGTTGTCGACAAATTTCAGGAAATACAGCATGTTCGCTGGTATAATTGCCATGTATTTGTTCAAATCGGAAGACGAACAATACAGTGTACAATGACAGTATTGTACTACAGAAATGGTAATGATACTTTAATTAATTCCAATGAATTAGGGATCTCATAATACAATGTAACGTACTCAGCCAAATTAAAAATCTTAACAATTTTATAAACTAATTTCACAAGGGCGATACAAATGGAGATTTTGTGTAATCGGAAATGAACTATTCGAAAAAAATAAATTAAGTGTGAGACTATAGATGGCGTGTATCAAAGAATTTAAACCGAAGTCATTCGAATCCATGTGATTTTGTATAATTTCAGCGTGCAATTTTATGTTTCTGTTATTTCTGTGCCAGCTTGCGATAGACATACCCATATTACCCAACTAAACGACAATTATTAGAGCTGATTTTATGACTGCATGTCATAAACTAAATTTTAATTAACTCCCACTCGTTTCTGCAAAAATATTTAGAAGTTAAGCGCCTAAGGAAACTCAGTATAGATAGTAAAAAATAAATAACATACTCAAACCTAAATTTGCAAATTAGCTCCATATGTATGTGGGAACAATTTTTCTTGGGATGAAGAACAACGCACTTATTTTCACAAATGAAGTTCAAGTAGTTTTTTTTATTCAAGCTAAGTATATGAAAACAGGTTTTAATTTTAATTTTAATAATATAATACACACTGAAGGATTCTGACTTGACTTAATGGCTTTAAACAAATGAAATGATTTTAACTAGTAAACGTTACGGCTTTGCTTTCGGGTGTCTTCTCGTCTTTTCGGCTTATCACTGACTACTGGTTCGATCATCATCACTTCTGCAAATTCGATTTCGTTGAAGGTTACTGTACATCATTATCTAGTCATATTTACTTGCGAGGGAACTCGGCTGACTCAATTCAGAGTTTCCTCCCACACTCGGCCATCCTGCTCTTCATCTGACTCAGATGATGAACTTTCAGCTTCAAGGCTCGTCCACGGTTTCATTAAATCTGCCGCCGAACTGGTCACATTCGGACCTTCATTGTTTCCCACTTTACGCAAATCGTAGCGGTCTTTACCTTTAACTTTACTGATCTCATAAGGACCCATATACTTTGGAAATAACTTCGATCCTGGAGTAAACTGCGTTCGCTTCACGGCCACTAGGTCGTGTACTTTGTATACTCTTGCTGGTTTCCTCTTACGCCTCGAATAGGACCGATTCTCCTCTTGAATCCTTTGTATCTGTTCCCTTGCCTCATTTCTTAGTTTATTTCGAGTATCTAGGAAATCCTTAACGATAGCTTCTTCTATCAACTTAGCTAACTGACAATCTTCTGGCCTAGTCATCTTGATACCAATCATTAGTTCAAAGGGAGTCCTTCCCGTAGCTCTTGATGCAGTAGAGTTTAAGATCTGCTGAAGTTTTGGTACTTATTTGAACCACTTTTGAGGTTCCTGCACGGTCATTTTCGAGAGCACAGCTATTATGGTTTGATTTAGGCGCTCGACTTGCCCGTTTCCCCTTGGAACTCCCGTAGTGATGAGAATATGTTGGATATTCTGCTTGGAAGGATAACTTTTTTAAAACTTCCTCTGTCGTAGGCGCTTTAACTGCATACAGCCAACAAAATTTTGTGAAGGCATCTATTACCACAAACAGGTATCTATAGCTTTTGGCAGTCGAAGGTAGAGGACCTAGGTGGTCAACGTGATATGTGTGGAGGGGAAGTTCCGTTTTCTCAATGGGGTTCAAAACTCCTTCTTGTTTTCCGCTCTTTCTGGAAGACAAGATACAAGAGACACAGTTAGCTAGAACATCCTCGACCTTTTTGACAAGCCTGGGAATGTGATAGTCTTGGCGAATAATGGCTTCTACTTTACGAGAGTGGATGTGGCCTTGTTCATGAACTAATTTAATTACACCTTTTTGCAATACTTTCGGAACCAATAGCAGGTAGTTTCCCTCAACAAATTTGTAGATAATACCATTTCTTAAAATGTAATCTTCGAAATCTCTTTCTGCCAACAATGCTGAAACAGCCTTACAATATTCATCCTCACCTTGTGCTTTTCGTATTTGATGGAGTATATCGTTCTCAATAGAAAATACGCTAGGGTAGCGGCTAAGTGCATCCACATGCCGCATAGAGGACCCAGAACGATGCTGAACAATGCAGTTGTATTCCTCTATTAACAGAGCCCACCTGGCCACTCGACTACATAACTCCCTTTTCTTCATTGTTAGTTGAAATGCTTTGCAATTAGTCACTATCTTGAACTGCCTACCTAGCAGATACGGACGCAGCTTCTTTAGAGATTTGATGATGGCTAGAACCTCTAATTCATAACTGGAATAATTAGATTCCGCCTTTGAATTCTTGTAACTTAAGTAGAACACCGGGTGAAATTGTCTATCGTCGAGATGTCTCTGCAGAAGAACCGCTCCGCAGCCCACTTTACTGGCATCCGTGTGGAGTTCTGTTTCCAAATCCGGGCTGTAGAGCTTCAATACAGGATCGGAACATAAAATGTCCTTTAAAATGTTAAATGCGTCTTGCTCCTTAGGACCAAAGGAGAAGGGCGTATCTTTTCTGATTAAATCTGATAGTGGTTTCACATGCGATGAATACATAGGAACGAATTTCCGAAAGAAGGAAGTTAATCCTAAAAAACTTTGGACGTCTCTTAACCTTTTAGGTACAGGAAAATTTTTGACAGAAGCGATCTTTTCCGGATATGGTCTCAGGCTCCCATGCTCATGATATGGCCCAGAAATTGAATACTACTTTTCAAAAATTGACACTTCGACCATTTAAAAAGAAGGCCATGCTTTTCTGCGACTCGTAATGTTTTTCTTAGCTTATCTACGTTTTCCTCTGTTGAAGTAGATGGTATATCATCCATGTAAACAAATAGGATACCTTCTCGTTCTAGCGGTTGAAAAATTGTATTTATAAATCGCTGAAACACAGCCCGAACGGCGTCTTTAGAAATTCGAATTGCCCGTCAGATGTTACGAACGAAGTATATTTTCTGCATTCTTCTTTGATGTTGACGTGAAAAAAACCGTTCCGTAAGTCGAGCATAGAGAAAACTTGAGCATGATAAAGACTTTCTAAGATATCCTCAATTATGGGAAGAGGATATCGATCCTTAATTATCTTCTCATTCAGCTTCCGAAAGTCAATACACAATCTGCTAGACCCATCCTTTTTCTTTGCTAAGACAACCGGACTAGCGAATTCCGAAGTACTCGGCCTGACAATTCCCTCGTCTAGCCATTTTTGAATTTGCTCTGCTACTATTAGTTTTTCTTTAGGAGCTAGTCGCCTTGGCTTTTGATACACAGGTGTCTCATCTTCCAGCCGGATAGTCATCTCGATACAAGACCTATCGGGTCTAACTGGATCATAACTTCGTAAAATATTTCTTACCTCTTCTCGAAAATCCTTATCGTCGATTTCATCCACGCTATCGAGGTCAGTTTTTTCGATGAGCTGGACCACATCGATTTGCTTTAAAAAACAATCATCTTCTGTGATATCTTCCTTGTTTGTCCCTATAATTTGCACTTTGCCATTTTCTAAAATTACTGTTGCGTTCATTAGCACATCTTTTCCAATCAAAATGTCCTGCGATAACCAGTCTTCTGGTACAACATGACAGCGTATCTTGTGATCTTGATTGTTGATATAAAACTTAGTCTTATAGGAACCGAGCGTTTTTTGTGTCTGTCGACCGAACCCAGTTAAAAATATTCGTGGACCAGCTTGCTGCAGCAAATTAATGTGTGCATTTCTTACGGATTGTCTAATGAGGGTAACATCACTCCCTGTATCGACTAGTGCTAAATATTCTCGACCACCCAAAGTCACTCTAATATGCATTTCAGGAACTGTGATTAGGTTAACTCTATTCGAGAATGCTCCTCCTTTTTGTGGGCAATTTGGTGAAATGTGCCCAAATTCATTACATCGAAAACAGCGAGAGCCTTTTGCTTTATGTGGACAAGCATTCGATAAGTGAGACTTTGCTCCACAACCTGAGCACCTTCCATTTTTAGGACCATTGCTAATATATTTTCCAGTCTTACTTTCGTGTTTAACGAACCTTTTTTCGCTTTTAGATTTCATGTTTTGGTATATTTGAAACTTTTCTTTTAATTCATCGAAGGTTTTGGCTTCATAAAGTACAGTTTTGTTGACAACCTCGTCCTGTATACCCTCAATGATGTACATAAGCAACGACTTCTCGTCCACCTTCTCCTTTGCAATTAACTTCATGGCGTACATGTACTCTAAAAACGTTTCATTTGAACCCTTTTTTCGATTTTCTAAGGCTCTATGTACTGAAAGGCTCGTCGGTACTTGACTGAACTCCCTTTTCAAGAAAATCTCAAACTTGTCCCAGGTATGAACATCAATTGCTGCTTCAATTGCCAGTTTTGCTGCGCCTTTGAGTAGCCGTCGTGCGTACAGGTATTTTTGCACCCCATTCCAGTCACAAACAGTAGCAATATCCGTAAAATTTTTTAACCATACTGCCACATCCTTCCCTGACTCTCCGCTAAAAGTTTCCAGAGATTCTTCAACATCTTTGAAAGCAAAACTATTAGAGGTCATCTTTGAAGCTTCGTTGTCGCTTGAATTTAATTCAGCAGTTTTCGCGCTACTTAATTGAATATTATTTTCTTTATTTGTGACCTCACTTCTGCTACTGCTCTTGTCCTTTTCTAGCTCTTCTACCCTTTTTACACCACTGCAACTTTCTTCATACGTTTTATCTGGTTCCTCTGTGCTTTCAGAGGAGCTTTCAGATTCTTTAGCCGGCTGACCGACCCCTAAACCTTGGCTTAACCTCTCTATTAGGTCCACTTTTAATCTGTATGAATATGGCAGACCACGTTGTCTTAGTAATTCTTGCAATTCTTTGGTCGTCAGATTTTCCAACTCATCCATATAAAAAAAAACTTTTCCGATAAATCTCGTTATTTTTCGCGTTTATAAAATTTATAGTCTTTCAGGAGAAATTACTAAATCTAGCATCTAATTTCTGTTTAGCATCAACTCGATATCTTAAAAGCACACGTAAGTATTTAGAATGTTTATTCTTAAAAAAAAAAGGGTCACTATAATATGAAATCATAACATCTACAATAGGATTCAGCAGATTTGCATGACGCTAAAAAAATCGTAGATACAAAAAGAGCTCTAGATGATTTAGGTAATTTTCACTGATATTTGACTAAAAGTCCGAGTTCATGTTTATACGCACTGCAGTACCTAACTGTATCACATTCTTTCCGAGATGCGATAAGCGGCAGCTCTAAATTTTTGTTTGTGATTGATAACAATTACGGTAATGAGTACACTAAATAAAATTACGAATGTTGTCGTTTTTTTGTTTGCTTAATGCTATAACTTTTGCATATAAAATAAAATGAAAAGATCTGACCTTATGGAATATACCAAAGTGACTTATTCCCTTTACGTTGTTTTTCTGGACTTTGTTTGCTAAATTTGATGCTTTTGATGCTCACTGTTCACTTTATTTTTTAATCATCCGTGCCACTGAGTGTAATTTATCAAAATCCTATGTTTCACTACGCAATTTCACTTCTGACACCATAAATTTGTGGGAACAATTTTTCTTGGGATGAAGAACAACGCACTTATTTTCACAAATGAAGTTCAAGTAGTTTTTTTTATTCAAGCTAAGTATATGAAAACAGGTTTTAATTTTAATTTTAATAATATAATACACAATGAAGGATTCTGACTTGACTTAATGGCTTTAAACAAATGAAATGATTTTAACTAGTAAACGTTACGGCTTTGCTTTCGGGTGTCTTCTCGTCTTTTCGGCTTATCACTGACTACTGGTTCGATCATCATCACTTCTGCAAATTCGATTTCGTTGAAGGTTACTGTACATCATTATCTAGTCATATTTACTTGCGAGGGAACTCGGCTGACTCAATTCAGAGTTTCCTCCCACATGTATGTATGTTTGTATGTATCTAAGATACCTATAAAAAGGCCAACATTAAAATGCTTGCACAAATGTTCACATTCTGGTAAACTAATGTTCCCGCCTTGCACTTTATTTACTCAAAAAAATCTCTTTCGTCCAAAAGGGAACGTTATAAGACATCAGGTATGCATTTTCAACGTTTCTATGCTCAGACGTCGTCGTCCCACACTGCGTTTCCATTCCTAAAAAAAAGTAAAAAAAGCAGAAAACAGATGCTAACCAAGTTCGACGCGAATATGCATATCTGGAGGATTTTAACATAGTTGGATGTTTGTATAACGTTAGGAGACACAAACAGAAAAGATTGAAAATTCTGTTGAAGTACCTACCTAGGTTGGTGTACAGGAAAATCTCGCCGGAAATTTTCGATTCCGTTTGGAGGCAGATAGCGAAGTTTTTGGGTAGATTTCTATACACACCTTGTAAAGGTTCACCATATATCCTTAATTGAAAACACTTTTGGGTTAGAATTCTGACGAAATTTAATTACCTCGAAGCAGAAGCACTGAACTGGCTGTTTTCCAGGATAATTTCGAAGCCTCCATTGCTTTTCAAGTTTTGTGTGTATTTTAAAATATGTTCATAACCGGCAATCTGAAATGCTCCCGGTCAGTGCATCTTTGCAGAGTTGACTAAATTTGAATTGAATTAAATGGAGAATTTCCACCTAGTTTCACTTATACATTGTATGTGTGTAGGTATATATGGTCAGTAGTCATTCCTTAATGCTATTATCTGCACAACATTGACATATTTCAGTAGAATATAGGTTATGTCGAAGATTACGGATAAACACTATCAAATAGATACTGTACAGCGGCCCTCATTATTATAGGATATGCCCCTGCTACAGTGGCGACAACATGAAATAAGTCCCAAGGTCTGCTCAAAAATGTGTATTTGTAGAGTATATTTTGTAAAAAAAAAGCCCTATCAGTATTTTTTAAATGAAGTTCTGAAAGTGTTTCCACAAAATCTGATCTAGCGACTTAAAACTTGTGAAACTAGTAGGTAGGTCCAAACACTGCAACACTATTGAACTTATTCAAATTATACCAACAGTTAATATAATAAAAAATATTACAAGACTGTATAGGTCGAAATCATTGAATACTTTTAGATTAGTAGGAAGTGCTTGAAATACTTTTTAAAAATACGCACTACAAAGCAGGAATTGCTGAGTATAGCTGATGGATTTGAAAAATACTGTCATTTCCCATAGGTTGTATAACAATCATTCTTCAATCTGCTTTGAGTAGGTACTGAAAGCAATTGCTTTAGTATCGGGGGTATATGCTACCTAGATAGTGGATTTTAACTATATAGTAAACACATTGCGTATACATACTGAGGTTTATGTTAAACAAATAATATTTACTATTTTTAAAAAATTTAATTCAAATTTTCCTAAATTTTGCGGTTTTTCCCATTTAGCGGCGTCCCCTTACCTATAAAGATTTCCAATAGGGAAGAAAACTATATCTGTTCATGTAGGAATCACTCTAAATTAATTTGGACGTGCAGAGTCATCTTTTAATAAACTTAATTTGAAGCAATTATCTTTTATCGTTCAAGATTCAGGATCAAAGTTTTAAAATTCAAATCTAATTCAGAAATTTCTTTGAGAAAGTGGCAAAAAACAAAAATTTCTTTATCCGAATTCAATCAATGAGCAGTTATTGGAATACGTAAAAACAGTTTACGTCGGCCATGCAAATTATAGGGAGACAAGAACTTATTTTAAAACTTCTTCCTGTTTCTTTTATTGTGATTTTTTTCTGATTTTTTAAATATACTCAAAATATAATAATAAATAATTCAACTTTCTATAGCACAAAATCGATGAAAATTGATGGGTAAATTTTTACAAGACGAATATCATTAAATTGAAAAACTCTCTTCTTTTTCTTCAATTACATAGCAAATGGAGTATATATACCGAGGTTTATGTTAAACAAATAATACTATTTTTAAAAAATTAAATTATTCTAAATTTTTCGGGTTTTTCCATCTTGCGGCGCCCTCTTGAACTATACAGATTTCCAGTAAGAAGAAAAATACAGCTATTTATGACCTTTAATTAATATTTAAAGAAGTTGTCTTTTATGGTTCAGGAGATATTAACAATCAAAGTTTTAAAGCTCAAATCTAATTAAGAAATTGCTAGGTAGTAACCCTATGAAAAAATGAAAAAAAGTCGTATTTTTTATCCGATTGCAACACATGAGTAGTTATTGGAAAGGTCTAGACGAGTATATTACGAATGTGTAAAAATATTTTACCCGTACCAATTTACGTTAACTATATTTGATAACATTTTTCTTTTATAGGAACTCAATATCGATGTATCTAATATTTGCTTGAATGTTCATATAGTTTTATAAGAAAGTCATTTTTTTTACCTTTCTCGTGATATTTGCTTTTCATAGCTTCAGTGCTTATAGATTGAAATTGTTCATTGAATACGGATTTCTGACTTTAGCCTTTAACAACGAAACGTCCAATTTTTCATTTTGATGCTAAAATATTGTTTGTCCTACGTACGGTGGAACATTTGTGTGTTTTGTGTTGCATAGGTTATTAACGTATTTTTTTTCTGCATTGCTCTCTTTCGACTGCATTGCTTTTTTCTAATTTCCTAACTCCTCAGTAGTTGCTGGCTTCCGCTTTCTAATTATATTTTAGTCTTACCTTTTCCTTTTTTCGTTATTTTCTAGCTTTTTTCATTCACGCAGTTTTGATTTTAGATTTAGTTTAGTTATTATCTATTTTGTGTTTTTTCTATTTTAATGTTCTTCCTCTCTCTTTGCACATTTTGCTTTTAGTTTTATTACTTTAGTTATTAGTATTTCTTTTCGTTTTTTTTTTAATATTCTTTAACTTCTTCTTTTGTAAGTATATTAAAATTTGTTATTCCTCTAATTGTAAGGTAGTTGTTAATTATCTTTTTAACTTTCAATATAAATAAATAAATAAATAGTATGTAAAATATATTTTATACTATTAGTATTTTATAACAATATCATAAATAGATAATCTACCGTGAATCATCAAGCAATGGTTAAGTTTCAGTGAATCGCAGTATGGCAGCTGCTCTATCACTTATAACACCTTGCCCATTACCAAAGCTGTTTACAATTCGCAAATTTTAATGTGTGTTTTTTTTTACATAACAGAGTACATAATAAAATACAAAAACTCATTATTGAAAGGCCCTGGCTGCGACCACGTCCATAAACAGTGAATGCATAGATTAACAACGGTTTCTTACTTATGAACAAATACGTTGGCAAAACAATAACAGCCACAAAAGTAGGTAGAAATAACACATCTAAAGCTAGAGTGACTGTTCAGTCCACATACAGAACTAGAATCCCTCGATGAAAATATTTCTTAAAAAAATCCACAAAGAATTCAATCTTTAAAACATTTTAAACAACAAAAAAAAACACTTATCTAGTGCTAGGAAACTTACATCTTTTAGTCCTGAAAGATATAAAAACATTGTTATTTACATTAAAAAATACATAAAATACGCAAAGTTACCATTTGCCACGTACTTTAGTATGTTTACGATAATCTAATGTCATCAAATGACATTGTCACAATATGACGTCAATTCGTGACGCCGCGAGCAAAGTTCAATGAAATACAACTTCGAGAAGGAGCGTTGCCAGGGAAAACCATTATGAGGCGGAAACGTAGCGGTTAACGGCGGCTATAAAAGGCGACGAGCCACAGCAGTAGATTCATTTTGAATTTTTAATGAATTATTGAACTTACTCTTAGTTTTAGAATAATTTTCATTATTAATAGTTGTAAGTAAATGAATTATAGTAATAGGTTAGGGAATTGAATTTTGAGATATAGTTTTAAACAATATATTGAATGATTTTTTTTCTATTTGAATTGAAAGGCTGAGTTATCTATTATCAATCCGGCACCCCCATTCGCTGAGCTCAGATATCACAGTGCCAATTAAAAATATATATACAAAGAGATTTTATACAAATTTAAGACTTCTAAAAAAGAAGGTTTAAGTAACTTAAGAAATTAAGACATCAAACTTGACTATACAAAGTATGTAAAAAGAAAGTTAATCAATTGACTAAATTCAGTAATCCAATCGGCTTGACTACCGGCCTTGAATCTTGCAATTATCACAAAGTTATAGCGACATTAATTAGTTATAGTGTTTACTAAGTTATCCAATGCAACAACCTAAGGATACCAAAGTAAATTAAAAATCAAAAATCTGACATACCTACATACTAAACTTAAAAATTTTAATAAACAGTAGTAACAAAAAGTTATTCATGTGGATAAATCCAAGAGAAGGACCCACGGTTAACAATATCAGGTACTTAATTACAGCATGGAGTTATATGCTGAAAACAAATTAGAAATAAAACAATTTTAACCAAGTACACATGTACATACCTTAAATTCATAAGATTCAAGTAAGACCTGTATATTTTACGTTATAATTTGAGAACGTTCAAATATTTTTGAGTGCTGTGAAGACTGACTTATAGAGTACCGATTGAGCTTTCTTCCAGCCGAAAAAAAAAACAAAAAATAGTAGGGTAAAATGTTGAGATAATTGCATTTGAATACGAAATAATTAAATTTTTGCCTCAAAATTTGGAACTTGATAGTCTATAACTTCAAAGGCATTAACAGCAGGAAAAAGCATTTCACACCTATTTAATGGACAATTGATTGATTAATTGATCGGGACACCTTGTATATATAAAATCTATTCTAAATATTTGAATTTCAGGAGAGGAGTTGGAAGGGACCTTTATTATTTTCAATGTCTTCCATTCTGACCTTTTCAGAGATACCCGTCTTGCGGTTGTTTTTAAAAATTTTTAATAGATTGGTCAAGGGAGTCGAGAGAGGAAGGATCGCGTTTCAAATTTGATAGAACATTATATTGTCATTAGAAATATTTGATGGATATACATGTAAAAGTTTAAGAAAATTGATTCAGTGGAAGTGGAAGAAAAATCGGGTTGAAAAATTTAAGTGATTCAAAAATAAAATTCCAAAAGAAAATAAAGAAATTTACATTACAAGTGTAACTCGGTTTTGTTCTCATAATGTATGAAAAAACATTAAGTGAACGATCAAAATACTCGACGGATTAAAATTTATCGTTGCGAATCAACAAAATTTTCGTAAGTAAATTGAAAAAGTGGAAAAACCGTTATATGTTGTAAATTTATCGTTTCGTTTTCGGTTTTTGGTATAAACTAATTATTTAAAAATGGTTAACGATTTTTAATAACTTTAATTTAAATTATTATAATTTCCTCTAAATCTTCCTGTACGATTGTTTTTTTAATTTTTAAAAATGATAATAATGGTCCTTCAAGGGCCTAATTCTTCCATTTAAAATTGAAAACATTTAAGTATATAAAACAATTATGTGTATCTAAGAATATTTTAAATTAAATCCACAATTAAAAAAAAATGTGTTTATAAATTTTTTGTAAAACATTTTTGATACACTTTCTAAGACAATTTCTGAACTGTTTAGGAAACAGCTATAAATATGTTTGAAACAATTTTATTTGTTTCCTTAATATTTGTTTTGTGTGTGGTTGCACATTTTTTTTTTTTTTTTTTTTTTTTTTGTAAATATACTCTTCTTTAGCAGCACGCTTAGATAGCTTGAGTCAATTTGACTCTTATATGAAAGGATTTTTGTGTGAACTCAGTGGAATGCCTATTTATATGTATTTAATACTGGTTATTTAAGTACATATTTGGTTGCCTGAGTGTGTATCAGTTAACTACTGATTTTCCAATCTTGAGAGTTGGAAAGAGAACCAGTTGACTACTGCTTTTCCAATCTTGAGAGTTGGAAAGAGAACCAGTTGACTACTGATTTTCCAATCTTGAGGGTTGTGAAATTAGTTGTCGACACCAATCGTTATCAATCGGATAAGCTGTATAGAATCTGCAAGCGTCATCAATTGGATAAGCGGTATAGAATCTGCAAGCGTTATCTATTTGATAATCTGTATAGGATCTACAATCGCTATCAATTGGATGAGCGGTATAGAATCTGCAATCGTCATCAATTTGACAAGCTGTATAAATTGATTAATTCAAACTGAAGTTCCCTATAACAATTAACGGCGATAAAGATTCCTTTCCTGTCAACAATAGAGACAGCGGGCTATCCTCTTGGCAGTTGAAAACGAGCTATACACAATTAGGATAACTATTTGGAAGAACTGCTTTCAATTAATTTAGTAGTTTGTGATGGGAGCTTATTGTCCCTATGATAATTTGATCCGGCTCTTGCTGGGAAATCTTGCTGTTTTTTAGCTCGCTGTTGAGCTTGAAAGTTTTCGGTGTAGCACTAGCTTCCGATGGAGCACTGGTCCAGTTTAGTCTTGCGTCACAGCTAAAAAATAAGAAACATATAGAATTAAAAGATCTCTGCTTGATTCTGATGATCCGAAATATTTTCTGTATATATTTTATATTATTTTACTTTTTGGATCCTGATCTGAAGTGAGCTGTCACGAGACTGCAAACAAAAATATATTTTTCACTACGTTATAAAAAGACAAAGCCTACCTAGCTACGGCTGTCTACGATCAGCAAGGTATTACTGGCCTGAATTATAAAAATGATTTACCAGGTTTATATGATGACTTAACCGGAATTTGTAAATAATGGAAACAGATCAGTCGCGTCGCCAAAGATATGCTATATATAGGTAAGTACAACATAAGAATCAAATTTCAATACAAATTAATTCGTCTGCTAAGGTTAACCCTCACACGACTGTTTTGTACCATAAATAAAAAAAATATAGAAAGAGTTCTGAAAAGTAAGACATATATATGGATGTAATGTAATGGCTGGCAAAAAAATAAATATCATATGTGTGCTCTACGCTCGATGGAATTGTAATATACGGTTTACGTACCTACGAGTGAGTGCTCCTTATCAAACTCGTTGTAAATATCTATCAGAGTTTCCAGTGTTAAAGCCAGATTTCCATGGGAAGCTTCAAGCATAAACATTGTCTAAAACAATCTGGAAAATTTTATTGACTTGCTCCATAGCCGTATATTCTTGCCACAATTCTTGTATAAATCGGTATATGCATTAAAATATTAATCGGTGAACTTCTTCCTTGAATTGATTGAATGGAGCTAGTTCATCCGGCATTCCTCTTTTTATTTTCCGTTTTCTTCGGCATCTTTCAATGTTAATGTCCATTTATTAGTGCCAAATGTAACAGTATTATATATGATCGTAGGTCATTCTGTTACTAAAAACTCATTTAGGGTTTTTAGATTGGTGAATCCTTTATCCAAGGTCATTCTTAGAGACTGCATATATTGTCGGCCTAAATTTACTTCCTCCAGTATCATGTCACAAAATTTAATGTAGGTCTCAAAGATAAAGCACATATAGTTGGAGGGAATAAGCTTACTGCTAATCCATACTATTAAGGTTTACTTTGGAAAAACCTTACATAGCTTCCCAAATGCTCGTAATTTTTTCAACGATTTCCCTCATAATTTGCACTGAATCGAGATGAGTACTCCAGCGAGTACCGAGCAAATGTTTCAAACTCTTTCCCATTTTTCTACAAAAATATAAATCCCATCACTGTATAGAGGAATACAGATTCTCTACCGTTCCAAAACAGGTGCCGCTAGAGGGAACGCATGAGAATTTATGGACTCCACAAACATTTAAGGAATAATTAGCACATGGACTGAACAGAGATTTTGAAT
Organism: Dioctria rufipes; assembly: GCA_963924295.1. NCBI lineage: Eukaryota > Metazoa > Arthropoda > Insecta > Diptera > Asilidae > Dioctria > Dioctria rufipes. The sequence continues at coordinate 166,876,892 of OZ002743.1, forward strand.
TGACTTTTCGAATTTTTTGCTGTAGTTACTCCTTCATGTACACTTGACATTGATGACGTGGTATTGTCATAACCTTGAGCCCTGAACAACGCAATATTCAGCCCATCATTTTTCAGCTTCTGTCTGATGTCTTTTGACATATCTTCGACAGTCTTTCCCGATATAGAAAAAAAAGTAAGAAAGATTTTTGAACTTCCAAAATGCCATTTTCTACATGCAAATTATTTGACTTATTTGGTCAGTTCTGCTTTCATCGGGAGTGCTGTCAAAAACTATTTCGTAATATTTAGACCCTTTAAATCTGCTATAATTTTTCCTTAACATGTACAACTAAACTAAAAATTAATTCAATTTGTATCTATTTCGACAAGTAGGAAGGTACGCTCCTTGACCAGCGGAATTTTCAAGTTTTAACCAATATTCTTGAAAATTTCTAAACGTGACTGTATCAGGTACAGGAGTGAAAAGTGGTTCTTTAAAAATCTGAAGATCGAAATATACGAAAAATATCATTTTTGTAATTAGATAGAGTTATGTTTTATTAATATGGGCAATTGGCAATAAAGTGATGGAATAGGAATATCTGTTACTTTCTCTTGGTACTCAGAAAAAAAAATGCAGAACTATGTTTGGGATCATCACACGCCTCACGTCGCATCAAGCTCATCTAACAGGGATGGGAGTTGTTAACAGACCTAAGTATCTGTTCTTCCTGAAAGGAGGGTTTGACATAACGGAGCACTTTCTGAGTGCTTGCCCGGTCTTTGCCCGGAGAAGGCTGGATACACTTTGATCTCCCCACCTATTTGTGGATGACCTGAAAAACTGACCTCACCAAGACCTGAGGCGCTTTATTTAGAGGATTGGAAGGTTTTGGCGAAAATTTTTCTAGTAGGTTATCACAATGGGCCGCCTTGGCCTCCTACCTAGTATATAAAAAACATACTTATATTATATGATAAGAAAGCTGCAGTATTGTTCTTTAAAGTGAACAAATTTACATCCACGTTAACATGGGACTGTCTGAGTAATAACTCAAAATTCTTTCATCCTAATTTATAATATTGCAGGCAATTACTAGAATTCAAGCGACCAAGCTCAGATATTGAAATGCATTCTTTTTCTCTTATAAATACAATTAATACAGTTTCACTCGAAACCCATTTTGTATTCATTTTTCTAAATACATCTCAAATTACAATGCATGTAAAAATGAAAAAAATAGTAATATAAATAATTTCGTTTAATCCTTAAGATTCTACCTATACCCACAATTAAAATTATCATCTCAGTTATAAAATAAATTAAAAAATTATCAAATTTATTAAATTTGTAATTCAAAATGAATACGGACCCAAATAAAGATGTTTTTCGTAATGAAAATTGCCTCTCTAAATAATTTAAATGTATTTCAAGGTAAATGGCAGGACTAATACTTTAGTCAAATTCTCAAAGTTAGTTGGTTTATTTTTCCCTTTGACTTAGTGTTTGAAAACAGTTTTAATTCTGAATTAAACGGATATTTGTAAATATCCTGCCCCTGTATACTTACATATTCATATGAATTATTATAACATATATTTAACATTTGGACTAAGTATATTTAATTAAAAAAAAAACAAAATGTTTGAGTATAATTAAGAAAAAGGCGCCGCTTGTAGAAATCGACGAATGTAGAAAAAAAAATTGAATTGCGTTGCTCAACGCATCGTAAACTTTCCACCATATAAAATGTTTTCACATCACTCCTTTTTAGAATTTCGAAATTTGAACTTCAATTTGCCCAAAATGACTTAAACCAGACGTTTGTTTACCGCAACCCAAAGAGACGCGATGCAAGTTACCGCAAGTGAGGCATCTTTCCATCGCTCGCCCTACACACCAACCCCAATTCGTATCGTTTTTGCTTGTCGTGTCAACAACACAAATTGCTTGGCGTGTCCAGTACATTGAACACCTGCTGCTGCTCTACTCTGTTTTCCTGCTTGTGATTGCGTTACATTACGTTGATCTCCGATCACAAATCGCAACATCTATCAAAAATCAAAAGACGACGTGCAATTGCAACCACGACAAGCATCGCTGCATATTGTAACGTTACTTTAAGCAAGGCGTTCATTGCATTTCCCTTCCTCACTTTTGTAAATGAAGACAGTCGCGACAGAACTTTCGCTTTGTGTACATCACGGTCGTAATTTCAAATATGGCGGCAATTAAGACCGGCTAGATTTTCTATTATCAAGTGAATATTTTCACCTGTCAATAGACGCGTTCGGAAGTTTTTAATTAAAAAAATTTTAAATTTCGTGTAATTTTATTAATTTAGTGCGATTCGTGTGATAAGTGAAATTGAAGAGCTGTTTACAAGCTTAAAGTTATTCTCATGTTTATTTGTGTGTTGTTTCCGTGTCTATAGTGTTGATAAAAAAAAAGAATTAATCGCATCATAGTCCAAGATTCAAATCTTTATTATTTAATGTAATATTTAAAAGCACAGTTAAGTTAAATCAAGCTTCCAGTATATATGTATGTATGTACATCACGGTGCTGCTGATATATTTTTCTTTAGGAAAAATCTGTTTGGAATGCGAATGCATACATGCATACGCGGGAGCTACCCTACCACAAATTTTTTTTTAATCAAAATTTCTATGCCACTGCAGTGCAGTGTTAACTTTTATATGTTATCTCATTGATGGAAAACATAAAATTTCAATATAAATTATGGTAAGTTTTTTTTTATATTTTTGCTTTTTTATCATTGTTTATTTACATCGGTATTTGTCAAAAAAATACTGCTGTGAAGCATTTTTCACTCATCCCTTCAGCATTTAGTCAAAATATCTGTCATTTTTCGTCTTGCGGGCAGGCTGTCAAGCATGCAGCATGACAAAAGGTGGACGATGGATGCATGGTAGAGTGGTGACAAGGAACTCGGCTCGTTATTTCCTATTTTTATAAATTGTTTTGAATTTTTGGATTGGGGTGCGTAATTGAAAGTACTGGCGTTCATCACTATGTCCATCAATTTGTCAAAGATACATAAATAAAAGCTCGAATTCAAGAGTTGTATTTTGTGAAACATTTAAATAGTAAATATACATAACAGCAGAAGCGAAATGAGGTAGGCATGCAACGCCTGGCTATCTGATTATCTGATAAAACAAGCCAAACACAAAAACAGCAAAAACAAAGTCTCATCCGAGTCATCTCACAGAAAATTTTGAGAAAAATTTGCGCATGACCATTTTTGATTTTCATGAAATTTCACAGAAATCTTGGCTATACAACTAGGTGGTCCATGGTCAGTTTTTCTTAGCGTTATTTAAAAATCGTGAATAAAATGTATTCTGTATATTATTACAAAGTTCGATAAAATAAAATAAAACAAGGGGAGGTTACCGTCGAGAGACTTGAAAAATTCATGTACTTTGGGAATTTTGTTTTACATAAAATAAATACTTTTGGAAATGGCTTTTACCGTATTTTGTTCTACTATCAGTGAGTAGTAAATACTAACTTTATTTTTAAAAAAAAATCAAAATGGTGGCTCCAGCTTCCAACAAACAAAATGGTGCACGGCGTGTTTTGGTCTGCGCGGGGTGGTCCACAGCTCTGTCAGTTCATCCGAAATAAATAGGGTTGAAAATTATGAAACTAGAAGAAATTTGGCGGGCCTTACCGGATTTCGTTTTCAAGAAAACCTTTGAATACAAAATGCCAGCGTATGAAAAAAGGGCGGTTTTTTGCCCTTTTTTTTTAATTCAATCGTTTCCTGATGGCGCCACAAATTGAATTTCCTTTCAACTTCGCAGAGATTCATGTGAATCGGTTCATCCGATGAAGCTGTAGAGCGCCCCGCGTAGTGAAGAATGCTGTTCCCAGAAAAACTCATATGAAGTTTAAGGTTATAAGAAAATAATTCCACAGCTTACTTCAGCTATTCCAGCACCATACAGGGGCCCTTCTTCTTCCTTCAAGAACTGATTACCTTGAATCTGAAAGCTAATGGTTTCACGAAATTTATTAAGGTACCGCAGGTAGCGAAAAAAAGGTATCCCCATCAAGCGCGTTCCGGACACCTCAACTCTCTGTTTTCCAGCCCGTGGACGGTTCCGCTCTCTCACTGAAAAGTAGATAGTACATCTTGAATCTTCATAGTTAAATCAAAGTTTCATTAGATCGTTCCAAATAACGCTCTTTTCGTTTGAAATGTTACTACATTCCGATCTCTGTAGCACAGAACGGCCGAAAGATATAAAAAGTTCTACTGTCTCATCCCTTCGATAAAGACATAAGTTTTTTTTTAGTTATTTCTTAACTTTTTACACACAGCGATGAGTATCCTTTAAATAACGTTACAGATTACTCTATAAAATTTTTTAACAGAGCAAACTTATATTTGTTCAAGAAGTCTTTTTTTTTGGATTTTCCGGTATATAGCAAAAGCTAAAATAAAAATTTTTTTTGTTATTTCATTCCACAACCCATTTGATTTTGGGTGACAAGTTTCAAGTCTTAGTTTTGACTCATTAACAGTCCCAAATACCGAAATTGAGTGACTTTAAAAAAATGGAAAAATAGAACAAAGAAAAGAAATGAAAAAATGAAAAAAAAACCAAGAAATAGAGAAATATAGAAAACACTTTTTTATCAAAAAAATTTGAAAACTAGATTCATTCGAAACGAATCGAACTTGTGTACGCCCGCAGTGGGCTGAAAAAAAAGGAAGAAGAAGACCTATTTGGTCCTGTTGATGAGTGATAACCAAGACTTGAAACTGGTCACCCAAAATCATATGGGTTGTGTGATGAAATAACAAATAACAAATCTTTTAACTTTTGCTATATATACCGGAGAATCCACAAATATGCCTTCTTGAACAGATATTTATATAATGTGAAAAAAAAAATTAATTAGTAATCACACGCCTAGGGATATAACGTCCCAGCAGCTGTCATTGATCATCCATACGACCAAAATAGATTTTGCCTTTTTTGGATTCCATTTCTTAGAAAATTTTAAAATTTAAAAAAAATATGGACTCAAAAAATATTATTTCCCATTAAATGCAAATTTTCAAGTAGGAAAAATATACGGTAGGTTTACTAGACCGGTAAGAAAGTTATTTTGTAAGTTTTCTGTCAGTTTCAGACGAACAATACACGTCAACAGTTATAGCTGCCACAAATTATAAATTTGTACGGTCTTAGTTTTCTTTTTAAATATTTGTGAAAGCGGCAAAAATTGCGTGGGTCGTAAATAAATAAATAAGTGGGTTTCGTTATTTATGAAATTACGATTAATTTATTAAAGATAAATAAAATAGTGACTTTATGGTCCATGCCGAGATTTGAGCAGATTAAACTTAAAATTTTAGATTTTCAAAAGAATCAATTCTTAAGTGGTCAGATAGGCATAGGTCGGGACCTCCTATTTTTCGGACTTCTCTTCGGACTGGGGACACCTATTCCCCACTCCCCCAAAAGCCAAATCCTGAGTGCGCTACTGATGAGGTGTTTTGGCTTGGCAGAATATATACAGTGGGTTCGGTAAATAATACTCCACCCTGTATACCTATGGACTACTCGAAGTGTCCTGATCACACCTTCGTTTAGATATCCCTCCGTAAAATCATTCCTTCTCCCTCAAATTTACGTTTCAAGATTATTCTTATTTCGAAGGAAATGTAGTCTTTGCACACAAGTTCTTTCATGGATATCGCAGGATCAAACTGGTTCTAAAGTGGATGCTTCATAATTATATCGAATCTTATACGATTTAAATGGTTCAGTTATCGAGAATTAAAATTCAATTCTTGAAAAATCTCATAAAAATTTATAGTGTTATCCTTGATCCCGTAAAATTATTACACCAAGGACATAATGCTTCTTTTGATGTCAATAGTGACCCGTTAATATGTCGCCTTTAAAACGTAGAAAAAATTACTCCAATATCTGCTTTCGTTCAAATATATCTGAATTTTTTTCCATTATTGAAATAGAAGCATACACCTACAATCAATCATACGGGAACCATTTTTTAAATGTTTGGATGCATGACTGCCCGTATCCCACTTCATATTTTTTTCTACTGGTATGTCCGAAGATGGAAGTCTCCCCAAGAGTATTTTTGGGAAGTAATTAGGATGGATGGTTAAAATCACGCTTTCCTTCCTGATAAGCTTTCTGGAAGTAAGGTAAATACAATATCTAGGGATGGAAAAGGAAGGCAATTTCAAAAGCTAGAGAATGCACATCCAAATACTTTCACTTATAATCAAAACTGAATTCAACTCTCTGAAAAATTCGAAGTACAATTTTACAACAATTTTCTCAGAATAATTTATTGAGGTACCTACAGGTGAGTCATAAAAGTTTTTTTCTTTTGAGGCCCAGGCAATTTACAAGAACATTTGAGTACTTCTTTAGGAAGCTCGAGGGCACTTTGATGGCATGTTGTAAACTTAACCAAACCATTTCGAATTGAATAAATATGCTTAGGTATACGAAGGGACAGGTAAAGGGCATTTCCGTGTTTATATGCACGAATTTAATGAATATACTGAGTGAGAAGTGGAAAAAACTCGTTCTAATCTAAAATTTGTTAATATTTTCGAAATTTAAATTGAGTATAGCGATGTGAAATTCAACTAAGAGTTCTTTATTTCAAGGTGTTCGAGGTTTTATTGAAAATCTTCAGGGCAAACGTTTTTTAATCAACGGCTGTTTCGCTGAATTTGTCCAAAGGTGAAATGGTAAAATTTGAATTTGTATTATTGAAATAATTTCGAAATTTTGTAACAAAAATTCTTGTAAGTGGGGTTATTTTTAAAAAAAAAATGGAAAATAAAAAGAAAAAAAATTTAAAACCAACATTTTGAATATGGAGCGCCATAACACTGGAGTGGGCAGGGCTACGGAGGTGGTTTACAATTCATAGGAAGGTTCTTAGGGTTCTGCATACCACGCCGTCTTAAAATAGACGGTACACCCTGTACCTTTAATTATGTGGGGTGTTTAATGAAAAAGAGATGATAGGAATAATTTGGCAAAATATAACCATAGTAATCTGGGACACGCTGCATTTCCTGTCAGTGCCAAAGGTAGATCTGCAAGTTTAGAGTGTAGAAACCATGATCACTGTAGTTAACCGGTGCTCGTGGAGTGACTTGAATAAAGGAAGCGGTTTGAAGGCGGCCAGTTTCATAGTTAGGGCTACAGCATGTAACTTGCGAAAACTCTGGATGGCTGGACCCTCAGTGAGTCCTCCCTCAAAGTCAGGCTGTCCTATGACAGTCTGACTGAAATATTACCCCAAATGGAAGCACCAGAACTCTGCTGTTCGCATTTTATTTCTGGTTGCTATTCCGGTTGTAAGGGATCTAAATTGACGTGGTATCTGGAATAAAATGGCTATTTGTTAATCATTAAGATTAGAACAAAAGTCCTCTTCTGATTTGTCACACAATGGGGTAATATACTTTGTTTTTTTTTCTCATCAAGCAATTAAATTTATTCTGTTGTTTGTGTTCTGAATTAACAATAGGAAAAATTTCAACGTATAAACTCATGACTCAAATTATGAACTTCAATCTTTACTAATGACTTTGTATGTGGGAATTAGTACAATCATACTAGATATGAATAGACAGTTTTTGCATTGCATGTGGAATCTGTCAAAATCCTAGCATACATTTTTTAAAAAAATGTATTATAAAAAGGCGATGCAATTTTAAAAAAAGAGTTCAGTCGTTCGTCTGGATTACGAAAGGGATGGGCAGGGGCGGATGTCCCTATAGGCCGAATAGGCTCGGGCTTGGGGCGGCAAAACTTGGTGAGATTTAGTTGTTTTGTTAGTCGCATCCTCTTTGAACCCCCACGTTAACGATTAAAAATTCATGACTGTATCTATAGCACCCCGTAAAAGAAATTTACACGAATGGAGATTACAATTATGAAGGTTTTGGATCATCGAACTGCATCTTTGCTTACTAGTTTAATTTTAAGTTCAAGCACATCATTTTAATATACATATTCGGTTATTTGGTATTTCCGCGGCTCCTTTTCGTGTTTTAACAGGGAGTAGAAGGGCGGCATCTTCCATAGTCCTAGGGCGGCCAGGTTATCAAATCCGCCTCTGGGCATGGGAGCAATACAACAATAGCCACCAGCAATTGACGTTCAGAAGACAAAAGGTAGACTCACCATTTTTGCAAACCATTTTCATTCTGTTTCACGTGGTATATTACTTACAAAAAACCTGCACACAGTATTGAGAACACAGAAAGGCTTAGCTATAGGTAGGCTTTTAATTTTGTAGAATCATTGAAAAACAAATTGTAAATAGTCGATTGTCAATTTCCGAAGTAAAAAGGAAAAACTTATTGCACAACAAGTTAACTAAGGAATTTTATAGTATGCCGTAAAATATAAAAGCTTATTGGAGAGAAACTTTCTTAATTGAAGCAACTGGTATCTCGATTGTGCATCACCCTTGGCTTTAATCCTGGTATTGCAACTTTAAAACCGACTGTTATTGGGACAGTATTAATTCAAGCCATCGCATACAGTATTCTGTCGCCATTGCCGTAGAACAAGCTAATTAGGCAGGTAGTTATCGGAACAACCTGACCCACAAATGCTTTTGGACGCTTGAACACAAAGTGCATCATCCTAAGTACTTTTCAAATCAGCACAAGTGCTCGTAAACACTGCAACTTTGGTGGTGAATATCCCCTCCTGGCACAGTAGTACATTCGTAGAAGACGTCGCTATCGGTGATAGCTGGTTAACGATCCCAACTGTCAATAGTATAATAGTTAGGATTACTACTGTCACTCTTGCCGAAACCCACATTTCCCGAAAAAGAAGTACCTTGGACTACCGACCTACGACCATTGGCGAGCTTCACCTGATGGTTTTTACTTTGTTAATTTTAACTTAAATTTTCTGTCGTTTTTGTTTGATTTTATTTTTGGTTTCTGTAGATTTTCCTATTTCAGCATTAATCATTCGAAAAACACCATTCTTCATAATTCAGCCATATTGGTTATCTTGCCTGAATTTGTTGATGGGGTTTTGTACAGAAGTACTCTATGATAAGCACACTGTTGAACATCATTTGCAAGCGTGCCATTGGATTAAATATTTTCTTGATAAATGACATAAGCCTACGCAATAAAATTGACTGTCAAATTTATGTTGGATCAGATATTCATATTATCCTCGTATCGGAAACCTGGCTCTATGCGGGTATACCTTCTAGTCTTATGTCCATTCCGGGCTATAGCCTTTATAGTCAAAAATCACCGAATTTTTGTGTTCAGTTGTAGGCACTGGGGAGGACAAATGATTGCTGTATGTTGCGTAATTTTGCCACTAGGAGTTCTGATGAATTTGAAAATGAAATGGAAACTTCATAATTGCTGGAGACTTCAATGTTAATATTTTAAGTCAATCCAATAATACGGACAGCTTTTAATTTCTAATGCAATAGTTATATTTATACAGAGTCTTTTCGTAACAACCAATATTAATTGAATTCATTTTCATAACCAGATTAGTCCTTCCCAGCATACTTAACCATGACCTCCTTTTTGTGTGTTACGATATTCCCCTTGAAATTCCTTCTACTACCAGCTTCTTCTTCCGTGACTTAAAAAATATTCACTGCAATAATTTATTTCATGAATGCACATCATTACGCGGGGATGATATCTATAATTATGTATCTGTTGATTGCAAAATAGATAAATTGTATCGCATAATAAATTATCTATTGGATAAATTCGTGCCTCTTCGTACAAAGCTCGTAAGTCCTGCCACCTGTCCATGGTTTACCTCCAAAATTAAATTAAAATATTAATATTAATAATTTGCTTACTGTCGGGAAATATTTTACATTTGGAATTTGGCCAGGTTTTTAATACATATACCCTATGTGCGTTGTCGATTACAGATCTGAAAACGCTTCTTCCTAGTATCTTTAAATACTCAGACCTTAGAAGATTTTCATCTGATATAGCATGGTAGAACCAAGTCGTAGTAAAAGCCACAGAGTAGGTATTGAAAGTTTAATACAAAAGAAGTGTTTTTATAGAGCCGTAAATAGTAGTACTTTTTACGACTCTGGTTTGTGTGTTCTCAAATCTTTTGTTGTAGAACTTTCAGGGTGAGGGAAGTCAGTGACTTCTTTAGTTAAACAGTCGGATCCGTACGAGAAAAATAGAAGCTCCATTCAGATATATCAATTTATATAAAGAAATATTACTCTGATTGCGCCAATTTTAATACAGGTCAAGATATGATTGGGATTCATGGATGTTTCTAACCTGAATTGAAAAATAAAAAAACTTTTTGGCTTAAGCTCCTGAGGAGAGTAGTCTTACTGTTGATCAAATTACGAGTTTTGCAGTATTTTCTGTTGTTCTTATTGCTCTTGATTCAAATGTTGATGATATTATTGTCATTCGAAATAAAGTTGCCGCTGGAACTTTTGTTTTTTCTATCTTAAAATTGTAGCTCCTATTACGGTTGTAGCAGCTGCAGCAGTTATCGCTGAGTTTGTTGAAGATGTTGTGGTTTTTGTTATTGCTGAGCTTGTTGATGTTGTCACTGGTGTTCTTGTTTATCATGGGATTTATTTTGGAGATGCTAGCAGTTATTTATAAAAGTCTTAATTCCAGGGATAGTCAGAGCTTATATTGTCTACCGACTGAGACCAACTACATCCAGAAAGGGAAACAATTATGCAGAGATATGTAAGTATTCGACAAATAAATTTTTCAAACCTAGAAAAGCCTTAAGCCTCAGGAAATATTAATACAGTTATCACAGAACCACTCTAAGCTCTTTTACTGTTATGTTAAGTTTGTGATAATTGCGGATATATCAATGAATTCTGTGTGAACGATTCTATCGCATGAACCACAACATTTCATAAAACATCCATCCGAATCATCAAATCTTGTAAACTGTCAAAAATTGATGTAAGGCGGTTCATTCAAAAATTGTCTAAGTTAGGTTAGGTTACATTACGGTTGAGTGGCGGCCATTGTAAAATCATGTGCGAACAGCCACACTTAGCCCATGAAATTGTCTGAGATAATGCGGTAAACTTACTATGAAAACATATTTCATGTTTTCTACACAGTAAAAAATTTGCGCAAATTGTTGCCAAAAAACTTAGATATATTTCGATAAGAATAAGGAATATTCCTTAAATGCAGGATATATTCCCTGAAATGTAGCAAATATTCTCTAAATTTTAGGGAGTTTTTCCCCTAAATTTTACGGAGTATTTCCTACATTTTACAGAGTAATCCCTATATTTTAGGAAATAGTCCTACTACTTTTTGTGGTGTATGTTCCAAAGTTCACCGAATTTCGACACCGCAGTGCCCACAAGCAAAATGAACTTAGCTATCATCATTATCACTACATATCAGTCAGAGCTTCATCCACACTAGCACAAGAGTTCCGCACGAATCCATCTTTGAATTCGCACAGTATATAGGACCTGACATCGATAGGGACAATGACCTCCTCCTCGAGACTGTGCAATTTTAAATCGAAAATATCATTTAGCGCAGGTTGAGAGTCACACTCTGTGCTACAGTCATTGACAAGTTATCTACATAGATGGCTCCAAACCTGAAGAAAACATCGTAGCAGGCGTCTTATACGAGGAGCCTCACGTGCAAATTACCATACTACTTAAAGCCATGAGGCAAGAAGGTATCTTCGGAGCTCAGACACTGAGAATAAGGAGATTGCCATCTGCTGCGACAGCCAAGCAGCTGCCAAGGCCTAATCAAAACAGGTTGCATCCTCCAAACTGGTATTATTGGAGTGTAAAACTGCCCTGAATTCCGCCTATCGGAAAAGTAATGTGCTCGTTCATTGGGTGCCAGGTCACAGCAATATCAGCGGAAGTGGACGAGCTTGCTCATTTTGATGTAGCCTTGGAGGCATCTTCCTCCACAATCGGAAGTCGTGTTTAGATTTATGACCCTTCGAGTAGAACTACAAATTAAATATGGATTACGACTAACCCAAGCTTAGCGAAAAAGCTATTAGGATTAAACATGTCAATCCTGACAACTCTAGTGTTATTTCTAACTGGGAACTCTTTTCACAGGGATCACCTACACAGGACGGAACTTGTTGATGATCATGTATGGAGAGGATTCGGAGCTGAATCCGACCCATCCCCCACCACGGTTTCCAAGAGATTTTGCCAGCGCAAGTGCGCTGTAATCAAACACAAAGGAATCCAAATGGTTTGATTCTGACGCATTAGCGTCGTCGTTTACAGTCGACGTTAGCACTTCACATTACGCAGCTATGGCGAAAAGAGTAAATTTTTCAAAGAAGGAGGATGATGAACTCGTTGATTTAGTCAAATCGCATCCTCCCATTTATAATATAACATTAAAAAGTTATAAAAACCTTGCAATTAAGGACAACATATGGGAAATTATTGCAAAAAAATTAAATGAAAGAAGATGAATATTTCATATATTTAATATTATATTTAATTAACTTAAATTAATCTGGTAACATATTTATTTTGCCACGATAAAAAGCCTTTCCTACTACTAAAATACGTTTTAAGGAGTTCACTCATTTTTTTTTTAAAGATAATTTGTTTGTCGATGTTGAGCAGCCTTTAATCTAGTCTAGTTTTATTGAATATTTGTTCCCCGGGAAAAGGGAATTTTTGAATTCCTCATTAAATTGTAATGTGTGCAAGCTGCAGTCACTAATTTATCAACCACATTAGGTGCCAAGGCAATGGGCGTATGAAAGAAACGGAAATATTGAGCCATAATCCCAAAAGCAATTTCTGTCGTCCGCCTTGCACCCGAATGTCGGTAGTTATACGTAGCTTTTGTTAAATTAGATGAAGGCTGTTTGTTGGGATATGGTTTCATCATAGTCTCCGTTAAAGTAAACGCTTCATCTCGGATTAACACAAAAAAAAATTAAATCTGCTGATCTGGAATAGCGGCGGGAGCAGGGAATGAAAATTCATTTCTTGATATAAGTTTTCCAAAATCAGATTTTGTAAAAATCACAGCAACACTTTCACGACCATATGATCCAATATCTAGAGCGATAAATCCGTAATGGGCATCTGAAATTGCAACCAGTACAATAGAAAAATATTCCTTGTAGTTGAAAAATGATGATTCGGAATTCTTGGACACTTTATCCGCGTGTTTTCCATCAACAACACCACAACAATTGGGAAATCCCCAAATTTGAAAATAATTCTCTGCTACCATCGTCAGACTGAGTTCCGTTGGCATTGCAATATATTCTCTTTTACCATTTTGGTACAATACTTCCAATACTTCCTGTATAATAATGCTGACCCAAGAACGACTTATTCGGAAATGAAGAGTCAATGATCGCAATGATTCTCCAATTGCCATAAATCTACAGCAAATTTTGTTCATTGTAGTATTATTATTTATATCGTTTCTCAGATAATTTTTAATTTCGTATATATTGATTGTAAGATCCGATGGAAATCCTTGAGGGACCTTTTTCAAAGGCAAAAACATGAAAATAAAAAATCAACTGGATCTGCGGGATCTTCCTCAAAAGTAGATCATCGATATCAGAGTCTTTTATTTTTACATGCTATAACGGAGGACAGGCAGTAAAATAGAAAGTGCAGATTCTAATATCTCCATTTATACAAATCAAAGCTCTGAACATAATGAGGAAGAAGAAGAATGTTTCGAATGAACAGCTGGAATATGAACATTTTCAATGTCAATTCCATCAGGAAGATACTGGGAAAATAGATACAATTAAAGCCAAAAGAGTAGAAAACTCAACATCTAAACAGAAACGTGACATATATAAAGAGATAATAAAAGGAAGAGGAGAAAGATTAGGCTTGATGGAAAAAATTGTGAGAAATAGTTAAACAGTGTAGGAGCAGCGCATTAACTTATTTTTTGAAAGCATCGCTTCAACAGTAAAGACATTTCCCGCTATGCATATTGCAAAGGCAAAATTAGAAATTCTGAATGTCAATACTAGAACGGAATTAGAAGTTTTAAGCAATACATCGTCCACTTCCTCCACTCCAAGTCCTACTACATTTTCCGACTTTGGCATTAGTTCTATCTCAACAACAACAATGATGATATTTTTTATTCATTATTAAAATTTTAATTTATGTTGTGGTTTTATTAAATCTGAAATTTTTAGCTGTGTTATGATTAGAATTGTTCATTTTTATGTAGCTTTTAAATAAATTTACGTACCTTAATATGATACTTAGTTTTTCTGCTGGAGTTATAGGACTTCTATGTATTTCTATTGCATGGAAGTTTCGCAATATCACTATTTATATGATTTAAAACTATTTGAAACAACGCTGGTGATAAACGGAAGTATTCCGTGAACTTTTTATCGTCATCCATTAAATGTCTTTTAATTAAGATTTCAAAGTCTCCTTCTTCTCTTCTTTTCTGAAATATTTCATTTACGGAATTTATTTTAATTAGACTGAACATTAAAAGATCTTCTTCATCTATATCTTCCTCTTGCAGCAAAAAAACTTCACTTTAGCTCATTCAACTATTAAAATTTATATTTTGGTTGTATCCACTAGAAATTTCACATACTACTGGATTATTTTGGGACGGCGTTGAACGCCAACGTATTTGCGCTGGCGCGTTTGCTTTGCACGTTTGCGTCGGCGGAATCTTGGCTTGTCAGGCTTTGTGCAAGTTATAGAAAATTCAAATCATGAAAATCCGAGATGGCGTAGATCGAGTTTTTAGAGAAAAATAATGGCTTAGAGCGTCTGCCAAATGAATAATTCCTATTATAGGCAGATTCAGCTCATTTTAGAAAAGTTCAACTGAATTTTTTTTTCTCAAATTAATTGATTGGCGCTGAATTTGAAAGTTATATGCTGAGACAACTTACATCTAGATGTGCAAAACCTCACAAAAACGCGGTCCAACTAAAATGAACTAATGGCTCTCTAATAGAAAGCTCTAAACATTCTCCATCTCTCTTGCTGTATTATGTCAAATAAACTCTTCGCAATTATAGCTTTCTTTGGTAGAAAAAAGTGTAAAAGAGCTTTCAAAACGTGATCCGCGTTTATATGGAGATTTTCTTTTCTAGTTGTAAGTTGTGTCAGATATAAGCAAGCAAAGAGCAAAGCATTTCTAATTAATTTATCACTGTCCGGCTCTCTCAGAAAACATATTCCTTGTCTTACACCTTCTTACGAACTCCTCATGTACACATGTGCTGCCTCAGGAGACGGGCGTGGGTTTGTTACACATTTAAATAGGGCGGCACGGGGTCTTTCGCGATTAGCAGGATAGACCACGAAACCTGTAGAAACAGGTATGTTCAAATCAACATTAGATAGCCACCTGAAGTAAAATAGTTTAAAAGATTCTAATTCCAAGTAATTCTAATTATTGAAAAGAGCTTGGGAACGAAACGATGTATACCTCCCTACAAGCACATCGATAAGGCAGTTTTTAGTGGAGATAACAATCAACACATCATGGCTACAGTCCACATAAACAAATCCGGGACACAATCCAATGAGAGGAAAGTGACTTGTCTTCGATAATAGTACGCAAATTAAATGGAATTAGATTAAGTCATCTGTACGTTCAAATGTATCTTTAAAATAGCAAATTAGCAATATTGTAATAGGTATCTTATTGTATAATTATAATCCTAATAACTTTAGCTAGGCAAAATTAGGAACAGCAACAAAAATGCTCAAAGTTCCAGTTGCTTTGCACAGCTGCTAGGGTCAATGTACTCTTCTGACCTATGCACAGCTGCTAAGGTCAACGGATTTTTACTGTTGTTACCTACGCACAGCTCCTAAGATCAATGTACTTTGGTTGCTATGCGCAAGGTAAAATAATTTGTTAGTGCCGTGTGCAATTCAGAGGCAATATAAGTCGCAGGCCAACTTAAATCCTTCTCTTTTCGCATCCAGCTTTCATAGATTGCGCATCATTTGGAAATCGACTTGGCTGGAAATAAAACAGAATTATTAACAAATCAACTTTATCGTGGGTATCGACTGAGATAAGGATATTTATTCTGGGTATCGACTGTAGATGTAGGTGCTCCATTTCCTCACGGTAATGCTCGAAAAAATTGAAAACTGCGAAAAACAGCTTATTGAACCAAAAATGCATGAAATCAAATGGCACCACTTTCATGTTCCTGTTTCTTTCCATGAGATCATACTTTCCCACTGAACTGTAACGATTCAGCCGTATTTCCAACCAAAAAAGCCTTGTAAAAAACACCTCTTTCGCCTTATAATTAAAATTTAACACTAGTCTCAAATACTTTTGTGGTAAATTCGGCAAATCCCTCTGACAAGCGTTTTTGAATTCAAAACTGGTGCCACATGAAACATGAGATCAGCCAGTCCATTTGTATATATGTACGTCAGTGTTCCGTACCCAAAGGGTAACAGCGGGAACCCTATTACTAAGACTTCGCTGTCCGTCCATCCATTACCAGGTTGTACCACATGAACCGTAATAGGTAGATAGTTGAATTTTTTACAGAGTGAGTATTTCTGTTGGCGATATAACAACACATAATAATAATAAAATTAAATTCAAAATTAAAGGGGGGCCCCATACAAGAAACGTGATTTTTTCTGCGGTTTTTTCCTCGTTTTATTCTCATTCATTATTATTATCATAAGTAGGCATTTTTTTTTTTTCAAGTGACAGCATTATTATTATTTTGTCAAATGACAGAATTTATCTTTTCACATGACTCCTACTCTCATTTGAAAAAATAAATAAAAGTTCATAGTGTTAAATTTTTTCCGATGGTACGGAACCCTTCGTGCGCGAGTCCGACTCTCACTTGGCCGGTTATTAAATATTTTTTTAAATAAATTACGGAGAACTCGTCAATATATTAGAAAACGTAAAAGTTCTAGAATGGATCCATGCGATACATCACATCATATAGTCAGAAGAATAATAGAGAACGTGTCGCAATAGTAGAAATCTGTGGCAAACATCAGTGCGATATATACAGGGTGTCCCACGTAACGTGTTCCCTGGGCATTTTTCTCGAAAATGTGCGGAGATATTGAAAAAGTCCTAATAATAAAAGTTACGTATCGTTAGTCAAGGTATCCTCTGGCATAGCCAAAGTCCTTGAAAAAGGACTTGGGAAAGGATATATTTAAAAAAATGTCCTTTTCGTCCTTATTAAGGATACATTTAGATTGCATTTTTGAATTCCGCAAATAAAACTAAAATGAAGAAGTTCGTAGTACAATAAAAATGTCTTGGACTGATCGTTTTCAAAGTATACGTAAAAAACTGAAATTTTTATATGGCAACACCAAGAAGTAGTTGCCCGATTTAGTCCATTTTTGACATTTTATTTGTTAATATAGTAAAAACATCACGTACGAAATTTCAACTCTCTACGTCGACGCGTTCTCAGGCAGTGTCCAAATATATAGCGGAAAACGAATTTTTTTTATGGCAACCCCACGAAGGAGTTGCCCGATTTGTCTCATTTTCGAACTTAATTATACTCTTTTTTTTTAAAGTCCGTGTACAAAATTTCAGCTCTCTAAGTATACGCGTTCTCGAGTTATCGTGCGCACGGACTGACGGACGGACATGCAAAAATCAAAATACTTTTAATATTATGCATGGGTGTCCAATGCATTTCACTCGACCATCATTATTTCGAGGTGTTACAAATGGAATGGCAAACTTAGTATACCCTATAGATTTCATCTAGGGTATAAAAAGTCAATATACAATTCCGTTGCTGTGATTATCTAAAAACGGTTAAAGATCAACGGAAACTGAAAGGAGCTCGAAAGATTTTTATACTTACATTCCGTGTTAGAGCCTTGTTGTCGACGTCATCTCTTTTGATTTATTTTCATTTCTGCTTTATCGATTTCGGATACAATTGTTATTAGGAAAATAATAATAATATAATACAGATTTTACACTACACGATAATACTAACACTGACAGGTAACAACTAATAAAGATCTAATGCGGAGACCAAACATATATTTCATGGGTATATTTTAAATACTTAGGTACTTTTTTCGTATAGTATCCATAAACCGCACTGTTTTATTTTCAGAGACAAAAGTCTATTGGCGTGTAGCCATTTTGTAGATTTGAGGTGCTGTAAACCGGAGACTACAGAACAGAAGTCTCTCACCGTGTATATTTACCAAAACCTCCCATTTTTTAGCCAGATCCTACCATAGGTATTACTACATCCGGTAGTCGGAATTGTGATATAATTCCTCAAAGCGTTCTTACAATCATATATACATCAAATCAGTGTTCTTGATTATCCCCAATTCTTACAGGATACATCTACGTTTGTTTCCAGATAAACAATGGACACTTTCTAATCTGTTCTTTTGTTTGATCCTGTTCTTTGCTCCGATCTCCTCTTGTATAAAACAAGTTAATATTATAAATATATGTATATATTATATAGTGCTAGATAGTTTTGTACGACCATTCAAATATTAATGTTTTATTACACCAATTTAACCATAACAATAAAATGCCTTTTGTTTTAAAAATTCAATCATTTTCTTCTAAATTCTGACCAATATTGAATTAACGTAATCAATATTGTTGCGAATGTAGACAAAAATCGTAAAACGAAACCATTATTTAATTGAAAAAATCCACAAATACAAATTCCAGGTTCCTTCAAAATAGCCCCAATATACAAAATTTCAATCTGTAAAAAAAAAAAAAACAAAAAAAAAACAATCATTCAACATCATCTTGAATTAAACGTCGAGATAAATCTTACATTTTGTTCAGATATTTTGTTAAAACAAAATTGATGAATCCCTTGAAGTTCAGAATGAAATCTCGAATTTTTCAACAATACATCTGCCAAACAAACAAACATAACAACTTCCAGCAATTCTAGAAATACGCCAGCAAATAACATAATCGACTTTTCGTTAATTAAAATCAAAAACACATTAAGCACAGCTTCGTAGAACCTTGTAGTAAGTATAAAAAATAATGGAATTTTAAGAATATATTGAAAATCATCAATAATTTCACAAAGCTTTGAATAAAGTCTATCAATATTTTTAATTCTGCTGCAATTATGTAGACTTTCCAGGTGATCACCGAGTCGATTCATTTCATTAGAAATCGTTATCACATAGATGCCGAAATGATCAAAATGTAAAGCTACCACGACAACACCTACAAAACAAAGGTCAAACAAAATAAGTTCTAGCAGTCGAACGAATAGAACTGTTAAGGCCGCACAATAACTTAAAACTGAATGTGTAACCCTTCTCTGAAAAACGAATTGTATGAATATTGAAATACTTAACACACTTAAAGTAAGTTTCAATACGACAACCACTAAATACTTCAAATCGATATTGTCTTGCACTTCTAGAAGTGTACGAGTTTCTCTCAAATTTCTAATCATCCGATTTAATCGGAATAAGTTAGATTTGCGTACGATAATTTGTTGTGTTAAACTTGTTATTATGTTCATGAAAACTAGAGTTAATATCATATATGTGATAAATTTGAGAAAGTTTTTAGGAATATTTTCTACTATTGGTCCAATATAAATTATATGAACTGGGACACTTGAGATTAAGAGAAATCCACACACGAAACAACTGTACACAATAGAGGCCGCGGAATATTCAATTAAATTTCCATCCGTATTCAAATTAAAAATCGTCAGACCTAAATATTTCGAACAATAATATAAAACTGAAATTAGAAATGAGAATATTGAATTAGCGCGAATCGACATGTTTTTTAGAACTGAATTATACTACTGTTATACAAAATGTAAAAAAATATGTGAAATTCGTAAGTGACTACCGCGTAGGAAAATTCATTTCTTGATGAATTGTGGAATTATTTTTTTTAAGTTGATGCAATCTTTCCGAAGCCTTTTAAATTAATTGAATTATCGATTAGAATTTATAACATCAAACTTATGGATAAGATGCTGGTTTATATCATACCTATACACTTTATTTGCTCTAAAGAAGAATGATTGGCTCAATTGTGTGTATGTAGTAACTACATCTTCTGAGTATGGAGAGTTAAAATCATTTTGTTTGAATAAAATTACCTCCCCAATTCTGTCGAATCAACCAAAAATTGCATACGAAATTCCAGTAAATTGGAATAGATTTCTTGATTTTTGAACAAAGAAAACCTCTCGCTTTGGGTATGGGCAAACTTTTATAAATACAGGTAACGATAAGAAAGTAATTATTTGCCTAATTTTATTATCCTCATATTTTACAAATGATGGTACTAATTTTAAATTTTCACATAAAATTTCCATTCACCACTACCATGTTTCTATACCAAATGTTATTTTACGAGGTAAGTCAGTGGCTTTGAACGTTAAGTTCCAACTATCAGCCGAAGCTGATACCTCACTCTGTGAGCAGCGTTGAAT
>OZ002743.1:166897595-166925359 GCA_963924295.1 Dioctria rufipes
TGAATTTGTCAAAAATAAATTTTTACTGTCGCAAATTTTAAATACGCCGAGGATTGCCTTTTCTATAGTAAATTTTTCAAAAAATAATTTTTTACTGTCGCAAATTTTAAATACGACGAGGATAGCCTTTTCTATAGTAAATTTTTCAAAAATAATTTTTTACTGTCGCAAATTTTATATACGCCGAGGATTGCCTTTTCTATAGTAAATTTTCAAAAAATAATTTTTTACTGTCACAACTTTTAAAAACTCCGAGGATTGCCTTTTCTATAGTAAATTTTTCAAAAAATAATTTTTTATTGTCGCAAATTTTAAATACGCCGAGGATTGCCTTTTCTATAGTAAATTTTTCAAAAAATAATTTTTTCCTGTCGCAAATTTTAAATACGCCGAGGATTGCCTTTTCTATAGTAAATTTTTCAAAACATAATTTTTTACTGTCGCAAATTTTAAATACGCCGAGGATTGCCTTTTCTATAGTAAATTTTTCAAAAAATAATTTTTTACTGTCGCAAATTTTAAATACGCCGAGGATTGCCTTTTCTATAGTAAATTTTTCAAAAAATAATTTTTTACTGTCGCAAATTTTAAATACGCCGAGGATTGCCTTTTCTATAGTAAATTTTTCAAAAAAATAATTTTTTACTGTCGCAAATTTTAAATACGTCGAGGATTGACTTTTCTATAGTAAATTTATCAAAACATTATTTTTTACGGTCGCAAATTTTTAATACGCCGAGGATTGCCTTTTCTATAGTAAATTTCTCAAAAAAATATTTTTTACGGTCGCAAATTTTTAATACGCCGAGGATTGCCTTTTCTATAGTGAATTTGTAAAAAAATAAATTTTTACTGTTACAAATTTCAAATACGCCGAGGATTGCCTTTTCTATAGTAAATTTTTCAAAAAATAATTTTTTACTCTCGAAAATTTTAAATACGCCGAGGATTGCCTTTTCTATAGTGAATTTATCAAAAAATAATTTTTTATTGTCGCAAATTTTAAATACGCCGAGGATTGCCATTTCTATAGTAAATTTTTCAAAAAATAATTTTTTACTGTCGCAAATTTTAAATACGCCGAGGATTGCCTTTTCTATAGTAAATTTGTCAAAAAATAATTTTTTACTGTCGCAAATTTTAAATACGCCGAGGATTGCCTTTTCTATAGTAAATTTTTCAAAAAATAATTTCTTACTGTCGCAAATTTTTAATACGCCGAGGATTGCCTTTTCTATAGTGAATTTGTCAAAAAATAAATTTTTACTGTCGCAAATTTTAAATACGCCGAGGATTGCCTTTTCTATAGTAAATTTTTCAAAAAATAATTTTTTACTGTGGCAAATTTTAAATACGCCGAGGATTGCCTTTTCTATAGTAAAATTTTCAAAAAATAATTTTTTACTGTCGCAAATTTTAAATACGCCGAGGATTGCCTTTTCTATAGTAAATTTTTCAAAAAATAATTTTTTACTGTAGCAAATTTTAAATACGCCGATAATTGCCTTTTCTATAGTAAATTTTTCAAAAAGTAATTTTTTACTGCCGCAAATTTTAAATACGCCGAGGATTGCCTTTTCTATAGTAAATTTTTCAAAAAATAATTTTTTACTGTCGCAAATTTTAAATACGCCGAGCATTGCATTTTCTATAGTAAATTTTTCAAAAAATAATTTTTTACTGTAGCAAATTTTAAATACGCCGATAATTGCCTTTTCTATAGTAAATTTTTCAAAAAGTAATTTTTTACTGTCGCAAATTTTAAATACGCCGAGGATTGCCTTTTCTATAGTAAATTTTTCAAAAAATAATTTTTTACTGTCGCAAATTTTAAATACGTCGAGGATCGCCTTTTCTATATTAAATTTCTAAAAATTTTTTTTTTACGGTCGCAAATTTTTAATACGCCGTGGATTGCCTTTTCTATAGTGAATTTGTCAAAAAATAAATTTTTACTGTCGCAAATTTTAAATACGCCGATAATTGCCTTTTCTACAGTAAATTTTTCAAAAAATAATTTTTACTGTCGCAAATTTTAAATACGCCGAGGATTGCCTTTTCTATAGTAAATTTCTCAAAAAATTATTTTTTACGGTCGCAAATTTTTAATACGCCGAGGATTGCCTTTTCTATAGTGAATTTGTCAAAAAATAAATTTTTACTGTCGCAAATTTTAAATACGCCGAGGATTGCCTTTTCTATAGTAAATTTTTCAAAAAATAATTTTTTACTGTCGCAAATTTTAAATACGACGAAGATAGCCTTTTCTATAGTAAATTTTTCAAAAAATAATTTTTTACTGTCGCAAATTTTATATACGCCGAGGATTGCCTTTTCTATAGTAAATTTTTTCAAAAAATAATTTTTTACTGTCGCAAATTTTAAAAAACGCCGAGGATTGCCTTTTCTATAGTAAATTTTCAAAAAATAATTTTTTATTGTCGCAAATTTTAAATACGCCGAGGATTGCCTTTTCTATAGTAAATTTTTCAAAAAATAATTTTTTCCTGTCGCAAATTTTAAATACGCCGAGGATTGCCTTTTCTATAGTAAATTTTTCAAAACATAATTTTTTACTGTCGCAAATTTTAAGTACGTCCAGGATTGCCTTTTCTATAGTAAATTTTTCAAAAATAATTTTTTACTCTCGCAAATTTTAAATACGCCGATGATTGCCTTTTCTATAGTAAATTTTTCAAAAAATAATTTTTTACTGTCGCAAATTTTAAATACGCCGAGGATTGCCTTTTCTATAGTAAATTTTTCAAAAAATAATTTTTTACTGTCGCAAATTTTAAATACGCCGAGGATTGCCTTTTCTATAGTAAATTTTTCAAAAAATAATTTTTTACTGTCGCAAATTTTAAATACGTCGAGGATTGACTTTTCTATAGTAAATTTATCAAAAAATTATTTTTTACGGTCGCAAATTTTTAATACGCCGAGGATTGCCTTTTCTATAGTAAATTTCTCAAAAAAATATTTTTTACGGTCGCAAATTTTTAATACGCCGAGGATTGCCTTTTCTATAGTGAATTTGTAAAAAAATAAATTTTTACTGTTACAAATTTTAAATACGCCGAGGATTGCCTTTTCTATAGTAAATTTTTCAAAAAATAATTTTTTACTGTCGCAAATTTTAAATACGCCGAGGATTGCCTTTTCTATAGTGAATTTATCAAAAAATAATTTTTTATTGTCGCAAATTTTAAATACGCCGAGGATTGCCATTTCTATAGTAAATTTTTCAAAAAATAATTTTTTACTGTCGCAAATTTTAAATACGCCGAGGATTGCCTTTTCTATAGTAAATTTTTCAAAAAATAATTTTTTACTGTCGCAAATTTTAAATACGCCGAGGATTGCCTTTTCTATAGTAAATTTTTCAAAAAATAATTTCTTACTGTCGCAAATTTTTAATACGCCGAGGATTGCCTTTTCTATAGTGAATTTGTCAAAAAATAAATTTTTACTGTCGCAAATTTTAAAGACGCCGAGGATTGCCTTTTCTATAGTAAATTTTTCAAAAAATAATTTTTTACTGTGGCAAATTTTAAATACGCCGAGGATTGCCTTTTCTATAGTAAAATTTTCAAAAAATAATTTTTTACTGTCGCAAATTTTAAATACGCCGAGGATTGCCTTTTCTATAGTAAATTTTTCAAAAAATAATTTTTTACTGTCGCAAATTTTAAATACGCCGAGGATTGCCTTTTCTATAGTAAATTTTTCAAAAAATAATTTTTTACTGCCGCAAATTTTAAATACGCCGAGGATTGCCTTTTCTATAGTAAATTTTTCAAAAAATAATTTTTTACTGTCGCAAATTTTAAATACGCCGAGCATTGCCTTTTCTATAGTAAATTTTTCAAAAAATAATTTTTTACTGTAGCAAATTTTAAATACGCCGATAATTGCCTTTTCTATAGTAAATTTTTCAAAAAGTAATTTTTTACTGTCGCAAATTTTAAATACGCCGAGGATTGCCTCTTCTATAGTAAATTTTTCAAAAAATAATTTTTTACTGTCGCAAATTTTAAATACGTCGAGGATTGCCTTTTCTATATTAAATTTCTAAAAAAATTTTTTTTTACGGTCGCAAATTTTTAATACGCCGTGGATTGCCTTTTCTATAGTGAATTTGTCAAAAAATAAATTTTTACTGTCGCAAATTTTAAATACGCCGATAATTGCCTTTTCTATAGTAAATTTTTCAAAAAATAATTTTTTACTGTCGCAAATTTTAAATACGCCGAGGATTGCCTTTTCTATAGTAAATTTCTCAAAAAATTATTTTTTACGGTCGCAAATTTTTAATACGCCGAGGATTGCCTTTTCTATAGTGAATTTGTCAAAAAATAAATTTTTACTGTCGCAAATTTTAAATACGCCGAGGATTGCCTTTTCTATAGTAAATTTTTCAAAAAATAATTTTTTACTGTCGCAAATTTTAAATACGACGAGGATAGCCTTTTCTATAGTAAATTTTTCAAAAAATAATTTTTTACTGTCGCAAATTTTATATACGCCGAGGATTGCCTTTTCTATAGTAAATTTTTCAAAAAATAATTTTTTACTGTCGCAAATTTTAAAAACGCCGAGGATTGCCTTTTCTATAGTAAATTTTTCAAAAAATAATTTTTTATTGTCGCAAATTTTAAATACGCCGAGGATTGCCTTTTCTATAGTAAATTTTTCAAAAAATAATTTTTTCCTGTCGCAAATTTTAAATACGCCGAGGATGGCCTTTTCTATAGTAAATTTTTCAAAACATAATTTTTTACTGTCGCAAATTTTAAGTACGTCGAGGATTGCCTTTTCTATAGTAAATTTTTCAAAAAATAATTTTTTACTCTCGCAAATTTTAAATACGCCGAGGATTGCCTTTTCTATAGTAAATTTTTCAAAAAATAATTTTTTACTGTCGCAAATTTTAAATACGCCGAGGATTGCCTTTTCTATAGTAAATTTTTCAAAACATAATTTTTTACTGTCGCAAATTTTAAGTACGTCGAGGATTGCCTTTTCTATAGTAAATTTTTCAAAAAATAATTTTTTACTGTCGCAAATTTTAAATACGCCGAGGATTGCCTTTTCTATAGTAAATTTTTCAAAAAATAATTTTTTACTGTCGCAAATTTTAAATACGCCGAGGATTGCCTTTTCTATAGTAAATTTTTCAAAAAATAATTTTTTACTGTCGCAAATTTTAAATACGCCGAGGATTGCCTTTTCTATAGTAAATTTTTCAAAACATAATTTTTTACTGTCGCAAATTTTAAGTACGTCGAGGATTGCCTTTTCTATAGTAAATTTTTCAAAAAATAATTTTTTACTCTCGCAAATTTTAAATACGCCGAGGATTGCCTTTTCTATAGTAAATTTTTCAAAAAATAATTTTTTACTGTCGCAAATTTTAAATACGCCGAGGATTGCCTTTTCTATAGTAAATTTTTCAAAAAATAATTTTTTACTGTCGCAAATTTTAAATACGCCGAGGATTGCCTTTTCTATAGTAAATTTTTCAAAAAATAATTTTTTACTGTCGCAAATTTTAAATACGCCGAGGATTGCCTTTTCTATAGTAAATTTATCAAAAAATTATTTTTTACGGTCGCAAATTTTTAATACGCCGAGGATTGCCTTTCCTATAGTGAATTTGTCAAAAAATAAATTTTTACTGTCGCAAATTTTAAATACGCCGAGGATTGCCTTTTCTATAGTAAATTTATCAAAAAATAAGTTTTTACTGTCGCAAATTTTAAATACGCCGAGGATTGCCTTTTCTATAGTAAATTTTTCAAAAAAGAATTTTTTACTGTCGCAAATTTTAAATACGCCGAGGATTGCCTTTTCTATAGTAAATTTTTCAAACAATTATTTTTTACTGTCGCAAATTTTAAATACGCCGAGGATTGCCTTTTCTATAGTAAATTTTTCAAAAAATAATTTTTTACTGTCGCAAATTTTAAATACACCGAGGATTGCCTTTTCTATAGTAAATTTTTCAAAAAATAATTTTTTACTGTCGCAAATTTTAAATACGCCGAGGATTGCCTTTTCTATAGTAAATTTTTCAAAAAATAATTTTTTACTGTCGCAAATTTTAAATACGTCGAGGATTGCCTTTTCTATAGTAAATTTTCCAAAAAATAATTTTTTACTCTCGCAAATTTTAAATACGCCGAGGATTGCGTTTTCTATAGTAAATTTTTCAAAAAATAATTTTTTACTGCCGCAAATTTTAAATACGCCGAGGATTGCCTTTTCTATAGTAAATTTCTCAAAAAATTATTTTTTACGGTCGCAAATTTTTAATACGCCGAGGATTGCCTTTTCTATAGTGAATTTGTCAAAAAATAAATTTTTACTGTCGCAAATTTTAAATACGCCGAGGATTGCCTTTTCTATAGTAAATTTTGCAAAAAATAATTTTTTACTGTCGCAAATTTTAAATACGACGAGGATAGCCTTTTCTATAGTAAATTTTTCAAAAAATAATTTTTTACTGTCGCAAATTTTATATACGCCGAGGATTGCCTTTTCTATAGTAAATTTTTCAAAAAATAATTTTTTACTGTCGCAAATTTTAAAAACGCCGAGGATTGCCTTTTCTATAGTAAATTTTTCAAAAAATAATTTTTTATTGTCGCAAATTTTAAATACGCCGAGGATTGCCTTTTCTATAGTAAATTTTTCAAAAAATAATTTTTTCCTGTCGCAAATTTTAAATACGCCGAGGATTGCCTTTTCTATAGTAAATTTTTCAAAATATAATTTTTTACTGTCGCAAATTTTAAGTACGTCCAGGATTGCCTTTTCTATAGTAAATTTTTCAAAAAATAATTTTTTACTCTCGCAAATTTTAAATACGCCGATGATTGCCTTTTCTATAGTAAATTTTTCAAAAAAATAATTTTTTACTGTCGCAAATTTTAAATACGCCGAGGATTGCCTTTTCTATAGTAAATTTTTCAAAAAATAATTTTTTACTGTCGCAAATTTTAAATACGCCGAGGATTGCCTTTTCTATAGTAAATTTTTCAAAAAATAATTTTTTACTGTCGCAAATTTTAAATACGTCGAGGATTGACTTTTCTATAGTAAATTTATCAAAAAATTATTTTTTACGGTCGCAAATTTTTAATACGCCGAGGATTGCCTTTTCTATAGTAATTTCTCAAAAAAATATTTTTTACGGTCGCAAATTTTTAATACGCCGAGGATTGCCTTTTCTATAGTGAATTTGTAAAAAAATAAATTTTTACTGTTACAAATTTTAAATACGCCGAGGATTGCCTTTTCTATAGTAAATTTTTCAAAAAATAATTTTTTACTGTCGCAAATTTTAAATACGCCGAGGATTGCCTTTTCTATAGTGAATTTATCAAAAAATAATTTTTTATTGTCGCAAATTTTAAATACGCCGAGGATTGCCATTTCTATAGTAAATTTTTCAAAAAATAATTTTTTACTGTCGCAAATTTTAAATACGCCGAGGATTGCCTTTTCTATAGTAAATTTTTCAAAAAATAATTTTTTACTGTCGCAAATTTTAAATACGCCGAGGATTGCCTTTTCTATAGTAAATTTTTCAAAAAATAATTTCTTACTGTCGCAAATTTTTAATACGCCGAGGATTGCCTTTTCTATAGTGAATTTGTCAAAAAATAAATTTTTACTGTCGCAAATTTTAAAGACGCCGAGGATTGCCTTTTCTATAGTAAATTTTTCAAAAAATAATTTTTTACTGTGGCAAATTTTAAATACGCCGAGGATTGCCTTTTCTATAGTAAAATTTTCAAAAAATAATTTTTTACTGTCGCAAATTTTAAATACGCCGAGGATTGCCTTTTCTATAGTAAATTTTTCAAAAAATAATTTTTTACTGTCGCAAATTTTAAATACGCCGAGGATTGCCTTTTCTATAGTAAATTTTTCAAAAAATAATTTTTTACTGCCGCAAATTTTAAATACGCCGAGGATTGCCTTTTCTATAGTAAATTTTTCAAAAAATAATTTTTTACTGTCGCAAATTTTAAATACGCCGAGCATTGCCTTTTCTATAGTAAATTTTTCAAAAAATAACTTTTTACTGTAGCAAATTTTAAATACGCCGATAATTGCCTTTTCTATAGTAAATTTTTCAAAAAGTAATTTTTTACTGTCGCAAATTTTAAATACGCCGAGGATTGCCTCTTCTATAGTAAATTTTTCAAAAAATAATTTTTTACTGTCGCAAATTTTAAATACGTCGAGGATTGCCTTTTCTATATTAAATTTCTAAAAAAATTTTTTTTTACGGTCGCAAATTTTTAATACGCCGTGGATTGCCTTTTCTATAGTGAATTTGTCAAAAAATAAATTTTTACTGTCGCAAATTTTAAATACGCCGATAATTGCCTTTTCTATAGTAAATTTTTCAAAAAATAATTTTTTACTGTCGCAAATTTTAAATACGCCGAGGATTGCCTTTTCTATAGTAAATTTCTCAAAAAATTATTTTTTACGGTCGCAAATTTTTAATACGCCGATGATTGCCTTTTCTATAGTGAATTTGTCAAAAAATAAATTTTTACTGTCGCAAATTTTAAATACGCCGAGGATTGCCTTTTCTATAGTAAATTTTTCAAAAAATAATTTTTTACTGTCGCAAATTTTAAATACGACGAGGATAGCCTTTTCTATAGTAAATTTTTCAAAAAATAATTTTTTACTGTCGCAAATTTTATATACGCCGAGGATTGCCTTTTCTATAGTAAATTTTTCAAAAAATAATTTTTTACTGTCGCAAATTTTAAAAACGCCGAGGATTGCCTTTCTATAGTAAATTTTTCAAAAAATAATTTTTTATTGTCGCAAATTTTAAATACGCCGAGGATTGCCTTTTCTATAGTAAATTTTTCAAAAAATAATTTTTTCCTGTCGCAAATTTTAAATACGCCGAGGATTGCCTTTTCTATAGTAAATTTTTCAAAACATAATTTTTTACTGTCGCAAATTTTAAGTACGTCGAGGATTGCCTTTTCTATAGTAAATTTTTCAAAAAATAATTTTTTACTCTCGCAAATTTTAAATACGCCGAGGATTGCCTTTTCTATAGTAAATTTTTCAAAAAATAATTTTTTACTGTCGCAAATTTTAAATACGCCGAGGATTGCCTTTTCTATAGTAAATTTTTCAAAACATAATTTTTTACTGTCGCAAATTTTAAGTACGTCGAGGATTGCCTTTTCTATAGTAAATTTTTCAAAAAATAATTTTTTACTGTCGCAAATTTTAAATACGCCGAGGATTGCCTTTTCTATAGTAAATTTTTCAAAAAATAATTTTTTACTGTCGCAAATTTTAAATACGCCGAGGATTGCCTTTTCTATAGTAAATTTTTCAAAAAATAATTTTTTACTGTCGCAAATTTTAAATACGCCGAGGATTGCCTTTTCTATAGTAAATTTTTCAAAACATAATTTTTTACTGTCGCAAATTTTAAGTACGTCGAGGATTGCCTTTTCTATAGTAACTTTTTCAAAAAATAATTTTTTACTCTCGCAAATTTTAAATACGCCGAGGATTGCCTTTTCTATAGTAAACTTTTCAAAAAATAATTTTTTACTGTCGCAAATTTTAAATACGCCGAGGATTGCCTTTTCTATAGTAAATTTTTCAAAAAATAATTTTTTACTGTCGCAAATTTTAAATACGCCGAGGATTGCCTTTTCTATAGTAAATTTTTCAAAAAATAATTTTTTACTGTCGCAAATTTTAAATACGCCGAGGATTGCCTTTTCTATAGTAAATTTATCAAAAAATTATTTTTTACGGTCGCAAATTTTTAATACGCCGAGGATTGCCTTTCCTATAGTGAATTTGTCAAAAAATAAATTTTTACTGTCGCAAATTTTAAATACGCCGAGGATTGCCTTTTCTATAGTAAATTTATCAAAAAATAATTTTTTACTGTCGCAAATTTTAAATACGCCGAGGATTGCCTTTTCTATAGTAAATTTTTCAAAAAAGAATTTTTTACTGTCGCAAATTTTAAATACGCCGAGGATTGCCTTTTCTATAGTAAATTTTTCAAACAATTATTTTTTACTGTCGCAAATTTTAAATACGCCGAGGATTGCCTTTTCTATAGTAAATTTTTCAAAAAATAATTTTTTACTGTCGCAAATTTTAAATACACCGAGGATTGCCTTTTCTATAGTAAATTTTTCAAAAAATAATTTTTTACTGTCGCAAATTTTAAATACGCCGAGGATTGCCTTTTCTATAGTAAATTTTTCAAAAAATAATTTTTTACTGTCGCAAATTTTAAATACGTCGAGGATTGCCTTTTCTATAGTAAATTTTTCAAAAAATAATTTTTTACTGTCGCAAATTTTAAATACGCCGAGGATTGCCTTTTCTATAGTAAATTTTTCAAAAAATAATTTTTTACTGTCGCAAATTTTAAATACGCCGAGGATTGCCCTTTCTATAGAAAATTTTTCAAAAAATAATTTTTTACTGTCGCAAATTTTAAATACGCCGAGGATTGCCTTTTCTATAGTAAATTTTTCAAAAAATAATTTATTACTGTCGCAAATTTTAAATACGCCGAGGATTGCCTTTTCTAAAGTAAATTTTTCAAAAAATAATTTTTTATTGTCGCAAATTTGAAATACGTCGAGGATTGACTTTTCTATAGTAAATTTATCAAAAAATTATTTTTTACGGTCGCAAATTTTTAATACGCCGAGGATTGCTTTTCCTATAGTGAATTTGTCAAAAAATAAATTTTTACTGCCGCAAATTTTAAATACGCCGAGGATTGCCTTTTCTATAGTAAATTTTTCAAAAAATAATTTTTTACTGTCACAAATTTTAAATACGCCGAGGATTGCCTTTTCTATAGTAAATTTTTCAAAAAATAATTTTTTACTGTCGCAAATTTTAAATACGCCGAGGATTGCCTTTTCTATAGTAAATTTTTCAAAACATAATTTTTTACTGTCGCAAATTTTAAATACGTCGAGGATTGCCTTTTCTATAGTAAATTTTTCAAAAAATAATTTTTTACTGTCGCAAATTTTAAATACGCCGAGGATTGCCTTTTCTATAGTAAATTTTTCAAAAAATAATTTTTTACTGTCGCAAATTTTAAATACGTCGAGGATTGCCTTTTCTATAGTAAATTTTTCAAAAAATAATTTTTTATTGTCGCAAATTTTAAATACGCCGAGGATTGCCTTTTCTATAGTAAATTTTTCAAAAAATAATTTTTTCCTGTCGCAAATTTTAAATACGCCGAGGATTGCCTTTTCTATAGTAAATTTTTCAAAACATAATTTTTTACTGTCGCAAATTTTAAGTACGTCCAGGATTGCCTTTTCTATAGTAAATTTTTCAAAAAATAATTTTTTACTGTCGCAAATTTTAAATACGCCGAGGATTGCCTTTTCTATAGTAAATTTTTCAAAAAATAATTTTTTACTGTCGCAAATTTTAAATACGCCGAGGATTGCCTTTTCTATAGTAAATTTTTCAAAAAATAATTTTTTACTGTCGCAAATTTTTAATACGCCGAGGATTGCCTTTTCTATAGTAAATTTTTCAAAAAATAATTTTTACTGTCGCAAATTTTAAATACGTCGAGGATTGCCTTTTCTATAGTAAATTTTTCAAAAAATAATTTTTTACTGTCGCAAATTTTAAATACGCCGAGGATTGCCTTTTCTATAGTAAATTTTTCAAAAAATAATTTTTTACTGTCGCAAATTTTAAATACGCCGAGGATTGCCTTTTCTATAGTAAATTTTTCAAAAAATAATTTTTTACTGTCGCAAATTTTAAATACGCCGAGGATTGCCTTTTCTATAGTAAATTTTTCAAAAAATAATTTTTACTGTCGCAAATTTTAAATACGCCGAGGACTGCCTTTTCTATAGTAAATTTTTCAAAACATAATTTTTTACTGTCGCAAATTTTAAGTACGTCGAGGATTGCCTTTTCTATAGTAAATTTTTCAAAAAATAATTTTTTACTCTCGCAAATTTTAAATACGCCGAGGATTGCCTTTTCTATAGTAAATTTTTCAAAAAATAATTTTTTACTGTCGCAAATTTTAAATACGCCGAGGATTGCCTTTTCTATAGTAAATTTTTCAAAACATAATTTTTTACTGTCGCAAATTTTAAGTACGTCGAGGATTGCCTTTTCTATAGTAAATTTTTCAAAAAATAATTTTTTACTGTCGCAAATTTTAAATACGCCGAGGATTGCCTTTTCTATAGTAAATTTTTCAAAAAATAATTTTTTACTGTCGCAAATTTTAAATACGCCGAGGATTGCCTTTTCTATAGTAAATTTTTCAAAAAATAATTTTTTACTGTCGCAAATTTTAAATACGCCGAGGATTGCCTTTTCTATAGTAAATTTTTCAAAACATAATTTTTTACTGTCGCAAATTTTAAGTACGTCGAGGATTGCCTTTTCTATAGTAACTTTTTCAAAAAATAATTTTTTACTCTCGCAAATTTTAAATACGCCGAGGATTGCCTTTTCTATAGTAAATTTTTCAAAAAATAATTTTTTACTGTCGCAAATTTTAAATACGCCGAGGATTGCCTTTTCTATAGTAAATTTTTCAAAAAATAATTTTTTACTGTCGCAAATTTTAAATACGCCGAGGATTGCCTTTTCTATAGTAAATTTTTCAAAAAATAATTTTTTACTGTCGCAAATTTTAAATACGCCGAGGATTGCCTTTTCTATAGTAAATTTATCAAAAAATTATTTTTTACGGTCGCAAATTTTTAATACGCCGAGGATTGCCTTTCCTATAGTGAATTTGTCAAAAAATAAATTTTTACTGTCGCAAATTTTAAATACGCCGAGGATTGCCTTTTCTATAGTAAATTTATCAAAAAATAATTTTTTACTGTCGCAAATTTTAAATACGCCGAGGATTGCCTTTTCTATAGTAAATTTTTCAAAAAAGAATTTTTTACTGTCGCAAATTTTAAATACGCCGAGGATTGCCTTTTCTATAGTAAATTTTTCAAACAATTATTTTTTACTGTCGCAAATTTTAAATACGCCGAGGATTGCCTTTTCTATAGTAAATTTTTCAAAAAATAATTTTTTACTGTCGCAAATTTTAAATACACCGAGGATTGCCTTTTCTATAGTAAATTTTTCAAAAAATAATTTTTTACTGTCGCAAATTTTAAATACGCCGAGGATTGCCTTTTCTATAGTAAATTTTTCAAAAAATAATTTTTTACTGTCGCAAATTTTAAATACGTCGAGGATTGCCTTTTCTATAGTAAATTTTTCAAAAAATAATTTTTTACTGTCGCAAATTTTAAATACGCCGAGGATTGCCTTTTCTATAGTAAATTTTTCAAAAAATAATTTTTTACTGTCGCAAATTTTAAATACGCCGAGGATTGCCTTTTCTATAGTAAATTTTTCAAAAAATAATTTTTTACTGTCGCAAATTTTAAATACGCCGAGGATTGCCTTTTCTATAGTAAATTTTTCAAAAAATAATTTATTACTGTCGCAAATTTTAAATACGCCGAGGATTGCCTTTTCTAAAGTAAATTTTTCAAAAAATAATTTTTTATTGTCGCAAATTTGAAATACGTCGAGGATTGACTTTTCTATAGTAAATTTATCAAAAAATTATTTTTTACGGTCGCAAATTTTTAATACGCCGAGGATTGCTTTTCCTATAGTGAGTTTGTCAAAAAATAAATTTTTACTGCCGCAAATTTTAAATACGCCGAGGATTGCCTTTTCTATAGTAAATTTTTCAAAAAATAATTTTTTACTGTCGCAAATTTTAAATACGCCGAGGATTGCCTTTTCTATAGTAAATTTTTCAAAAAATAATTTTTTACTGTCGCAAATTTTAAATACGTCGAGGATTGCCTTTTCTATAGTAAATTTATCAAAAAATAATTTTTTACTGTCGCAAATTTTAAATACGCCGAGGATTGCCTTTTCTATAGTAAGTTTTTCAAAAAAGAATTTTTTACTGTCGCAAATTTTAAATACGCCGAGGATTGCCTTTTCTATAGTAAATTTTTCAAACAATTATTTTTTACTGTCGCAAATTTTAAATACGCCGAGGATTGCCTTTTCTATAGTAAATTTTTCAAAAAATAATTTTTTACTGTCGCAAATTTTAAATACGCCGAGGATTGCCTTTTCTATAGTAAATTTTTCAAAAAATAATTTTTTACTGTCGCAAATTTTAAATACGCCGAGGATTGCCTTTTCTATAGTAAATTTTTCAAAAAATAATTTATTACTGTCGCAAATTTTAAATACGCCGAGGATTGCCTTTTCTAAAGTAAATTTTTCAAAAAATAATTTTTTATTGTCGCAAATTTGAAATACGTCGAGGATTGACTTTTCTATAGTAAATTTATCAAAAAATTATTTTTTACGGTCGCAAATTTTTAATACGCCGAGGATTGCTTTTCCTATAGTGAATTTGTCAAAAAATTAATTTTTACTGCCGCAAATTTTAAATACGCCGAGGATTGCCTTTTCTATAGTAAATTTTTCAAAAAATAATTTTTTACTGTCACAAATTTTAAATACGCCGAGGATTGCCTTTTCTATAGTAAATTTTTCAAAAAATATTTTTTTACTGTCGCAAATTTTAAATACGTCGAGGATTGCCTTTTCTATAGTAAATTTTTCAAAAAATAATTTTTTACTGTCGCAAATTTTAAATACGCCGAGGATTGCCTTTTCTATAGTAAATTTTTCAAAAAATAATTTTTTACTGTCGCAAATTTTAAATACGCCGAGGATTGCCCTTTCTATAGAAAATTTTTCAAAAAAGAATTTTTTACTGTCGCAAATTTTAAATACGCCGAGGATTGCCTTTTCTATAGTAAATTTTTCAAACAATTATTTTTTACTGTCGCAAATTTTAAATACGCCGAGGATTGCCTTTTCTATAGTAAATTTTTCAAAAAATAATTTTTTACTGTCGCAAATTTTAAATACGCCGAGGATTGCCTTTTCTATAGTAAATTTTTCAAAAAATAATTTTTTACTGTCGCAAATTTTAAATACGTCGAGGATTGCCTTTTCTATAGTAAATTTATCAAAAAATAATTTTTTACTGTCGCAAATTTTAAATACGCCGAGGATTGCCTTTTCTATAGTAAATTTTTCAAAAAAGAATTTTTTACTGTCGCAAATTTTAAATACGCCGAGGATTGCCTTTTCTATAGTAAATTTTTCAAACAATTATTTTTTACTGTCGCAAATTTTAAATACGCCGAGGATTGCCTTTTCTATAGTAAATTTTTCAAAAAATAATTTATTACTGTCGCAAATTTTAAATACGCCGAGGATTGCCTTTTCTAAAGTAAATTTTTCAAAAAAGAATTTTTTACTGTCGCAAATTTTAAATACGCCGAGGATTGCCTTTTCTATAGTAAATTTTTCAAAAAATAATTTTTTACTGTCGCAAATTTTAAATACGCCGAGGATTGCCTTTTCTATAGTAAATTTTTCAAAAAATAATTTATTACTGTCGCAAATTTTAAATACGCCGAGGATTGCCTTTTCTAAAGTAAATTTTTCAAAAAAGAATTTTTTACTGTCGCAAATTTTAAATACGCCGAGGATTGCCTTTTCTATAGTAAATTTTTCAAACAATTATTTTTTACTGTCGCAAATTTTAAATACGCCGAGGATTGCCCTTTCTATAGAAAATTTTTCAAAAAAGAATTTTTTACTGTCGCAAATTTTAAATACGCCGAGGATTGCCTTTTCTATAGTAAATTTTTCAAAAAATAATTTTTTACTGTCGCAAATTTTAAATACGCCGAGGATTGCCTTTTCTATAGTAAATTTTTCAAAAAATAATTTATTACTGTCGCAAATTTTAAATACGCCGAGGATTGCCTTTTCTAAAGTAAATTTTTCAAAAAAGAATTTTTTACTGTCGCAAATTTTAAATACGCCGAGGATTGCCTTTTCTATAGTAAATTTTTCAAAAAATAATTTTTTACTGTCGCAAATTTTAAATACGCCGAGGATTGCCCTTTCTATAGAAAATTTTTCAAAAAAG
Source organism: Dioctria rufipes (assembly GCA_963924295.1). Lineage (NCBI taxonomy): Eukaryota > Metazoa > Arthropoda > Insecta > Diptera > Asilidae > Dioctria > Dioctria rufipes. The sequence goes on from OZ002743.1 coordinate 166,913,683, forward strand.
AATTTTTTACTGTCGCAAATTTTAAATACGCCGAGGATTGCCTTTTCTATAGTAAATTTTTCAAACAATTATTTTTTACTGTCGCAAATTTTAAATACGCCGAGGATTGCCTTTTCTATAGTAAATTTTTCAAAAAATAATTTTTTACTGTCGCAAATTTTAAATACGCCGAGGATTGCCTTTTCTATAGTAAATTTTTCAAAAAATAATTTTTTACTGTCGCAAATTTTAAATACGTCGAGGATTGCCTTTTCTATAGTAAATTTATCAAAAAATAATTTTTTACTGTCGCAAATTTTAAATACGCCGAGGATTGCCTTTTCTATAGTAAATTTTTCAAAAAAGAATTTTTTACTGTCGCAAATTTTAAATACGCCGAGGATTGCCTTTTCTATAGTAAATTTTTCAAACAATTATTTTTTACTGTCGCAAATTTTAAATACGCCGAGGATTGCCTTTTCTATAGTAAATTTTTCAAAAAATAATTTTTTACTGTCGCAAATTTTAAATACGCCGAGGATTGCCTTTTCTATAGTAAATTTTTCAAAAAATAATTTTTTACTGTCGCAAATTTTAAATACACCGAGGATTGCCTTTTCTATAGTAAATTTTTCAAAAAATAATTTTTTACTGTCGCAAATTTTAAATACGCCGAGGATTGCCTTTTCTATAGTAAATTTTTCAAAAAATAATTTTTTACTGTCGCAAATTTTAAATACGTCGAGGATTGCCTTTTCTATAGTAAATTTTTCAAAAAATAATTTTTTACTGTCGCAAATTTTAAATACGCCGAGGATTGCCTTTTCTATAGTAAATTTTTCAAAAAATAATTTTTTACTGTCGCAAATTTTAAATACGCCGAGGATTGCCCTTTCTATAGAAAATTTTTCAAAAAAGAATTTTTTACTGTCGCAAATTTTAAATACGCCGAGGATTGCCTTTTCTATAGTAAATTTTTCAAACAATTATTTTTTACTGTCGCAAATTTTAAATACGCCGAGGATTGCCTTTTCTATAGTAAATTTTTCAAAAAATAATTTTTTACTGTCGCAAATTTTAAATACGCCGAGGATTGCCTTTTCTATAGTAAATTTTTCAAAAAATAATTTTTTACTGTCGCAAATTTTAAATACGTCGAGGATTGCCTTTTCTATAGTAAATTTATCAAAAAATAATTTTTTACTGTCGCAAATTTTAAATACGCCGAGGATTGCCTTTTCTATAGTAAATTTTTCAAAAAAGAATTTTTTACTGTCGCAAATTTTAAATACGCCGAGGATTGCCTTTTCTATAGTAAATTTTTCAAACAATTATTTTTTACTGTCGCAAATTTTAAATACGCCGAGGATTGCCTTTTCTATAGTAAATTTTTCAAAAAATAATTTTTTACTGTCGCAAATTTTAAATACGCCGAGGATTGCCTTTTCTATAGTAAATTTTTCAAAAAATAATTTTTTACTGTCGCAAATTTTAAATACGCCGAGGATTGCCTTTTCTATAGTAAATTTTTCAAAAAATAATTTATTACTGTCGCAAATTTTAAATACGCCGAGGATTGCCTTTTCTAAAGTAAATTTTTCAAAAAATAATTTTTTATTGTCGCAAATTTGAAATACGTCGAGGATTGACTTTTCTATAGTAAATTTATCAAAAAATTATTTTTTACGGTCGCAAATTTTTAATACGCCGAGGATTGCTTTTCCTATAGTGAATTTGTCAAAAAATAAATTTTTACTGCCGCAAATTTTAAATACGCCGAGGATTGCCTTTTCTATAGTAAATTTTTCAAAAAATATTTTTTACTGTCACAAATTTTAAATACGCCGAGGATTGCCTTTTCTATAGTAAATTTTTCAAAAAATAATTTTTTACTGTCGCAAATTTTAAATACGTCGAGGATTGCCTTTTCTATAGTAAATTTTTCAAAAAATAATTTTTTACTGTCGCAAATTTTAAATACGCCGAGGATTGCCTTTTCTATAGTAAATTTTTCAAAAAATAATTTTTTACTGTCGCAAATTTTAAATACGCCGAGGATTGCCCTTTCTATAGAAAATTTTTCAAAAAAGAATTTTTTACTGTCGCAAATTTTAAATACGCCGAGGATTGCCTTTTCTATAGAAAATTTTTCAAAAAATAATTTTTTACTGTCGCAAATTTTAAATACGTCGAGGATTGCCTTTTCTATAGTAAATTTATCAAAAAATAATTTTTTACTGTCGCAAATTTTAAATACGCCGAGGATTGCCTTTTCTATAGTAAATTTTTCAAAAAAGAATTTTTTACTGTCGCAAATTTTAAATACGCCGAGGATTGCCTTTTCTATAGTAAATTTTTCAAACAATTATTTTTTACTGTCGCAAATTTTAAATACGCCGAGGATTGCCTTTTCTATAGTAAATTTTTCAAAAAATAATTTTTTACTGTCGCAAATTTTAAATACGCCGAGGATTGCCTTTTCTATAGTAAATTTTTCAAAAAATAATTTTTACTGTCGCAAATTTTAAATACGTCGAGGATTGCCTTTTCTATAGTAAATTTATCAAAAAATAATTTTTTACTGTCGCAAATTTTAAATACGCCGAGGATTGCCTTTTCTATAGTAAATTTTTCAAAAAAGAATTTTTTACTGTCGCAAATTTTAAATACGCCGAGGATTGCCTTTTCTATAGTAAATTTTTCAAACAATTATTTTTTACTGTCGCAAATTTTAAATACGCCGAGGATTGCCTTTTCTATAGTAAATTTTTCAAAAAATAATTTTTTACTGTCGCAAATTTTAAATACGCCGAGGATTGCCTTTTCTATAGTAAATTTTTCAAAAAATAATTTTTTACTGTCGCAAATTTTAAATACACCGAGGATTGCCTTTTCTATAGTAAATTTTTCAAAAAATAATTTTTTACTGTCGCAAATTTTAAATACGCCGAGGATTGCCTTTTCTATAGTAAATTTTTCAAAAAATAATTTTTTACTGTCGCAAATTTTAAATACGTCGAGGATTGCCTTTTCTATAGTAAATTTTTCAAAAAATAATTTTTTACTGTCGCAAATTTTAAATACGCCGAGGATTGCCTTTTCTATAGTAAATTTTTCAAAAAATAATTTTTTACTGTCGCAAATTTTAAATACGCCGAGGATTGCCCTTTCTATAGAAAATTTTTCAAAAAAGAATTTTTTACTGTCGCAAATTTTAAATACGCCGAGGATTGCCTTTTCTATAGTAAATTTTTCAAACAATTATTTTTTACTGTCGCAAATTTTAAATACGCCGAGGATTGCCTTTTCTATAGTAAATTTTTCAAAAAATAATTTTTTACTGTCGCAAATTTTAAATACGCCGAGGATTGCCTTTTCTATAGTAAATTTTTCAAAAAATAATTTTTTACTGTCGCAAATTTTAAATACGTCGAGGATTGCCTTTTCTATAGTAAATTTATCAAAAAATAATTTTTTACTGTCGCAAATTTTAAATACGCCGAGGATTGCCTTTTCTATAGTAAATTTTTCAAAAAAGAATTTTTTACTGTCGCAAATTTTAAATACGCCGAGGATTGCCTTTTCTATAGTAAATTTTTCAAACAATTATTTTTTACTGTCGCAAATTTTAAATACGCCGAGGATTGCCTTTTCTATAGTAAATTTTTCAAAAAATAATTTTTTACTGTCGCAAATTTTAAATACGCCGAGGATTGCCTTTTCTATAGTAAATTTTTCAAAAAATAATTTTTTACTGTCGCAAATTTTAAATACGCCGAGGATTGCCTTTTCTATAGTAAATTTTTCAAAAAATAATTTATTACTGTCGCAAATTTTAAATACGCCGAGGATTGCCTTTTCTAAAGTAAATTTTTCAAAAAATAATTTTTTATTGTCGCAAATTTGAAATACGTCGAGGATTGACTTTTCTATAGTAAATTTATCAAAAAATTATTTTTTACGGTCGCAAATTTTTAATACGCCGAGGATTGCTTTTCCTATAGTGAATTTGTCAAAAAATAAATTTTTACTGCCGCAAATTTTAAATACGCCGAGGATTGCCTTTTCTATAGTAAATTTTTCAAAAAATAATTTTTTACTGTCACAAATTTTAAATACGCCGAGGATTGCCTTTTCTATAGTAAATTTTTCAAAAAATAATTTTTTACTGTCGCAAATTTTAAATACGTCGAGGATTGCCTTTTCTATAGTAAATTTTTCAAAAAATAATTTTTTACTGTCGCAAATTTTAAATACGCCGAGGATTGCCTTTTCTATAGTAAATTTTTCAAAAAATAATTTTTTACTGTCGCAAATTTTAAATACGCCGAGGATTGCCCTTTCTATAGAAAATTTTTCAAAAAAGAATTTTTTACTGTCGCAAATTTTAAATACGCCGAGGATTGCCTTTTCTATAGTAAATTTTTCAAACAATTATTTTTTACTGTCGCAAATTTTAAATACGCCGAGGATTGCCTTTTCTATAGTAAATTTTTCAAAAAATAATTTTTTACTGTCGCAAATTTTAAATACGCCGAGGATTGCCTTTTCTATAGTAAATTTTTCAAAAAATAATTTTTTACTGTCGCAAATTTAAATACGTCGAGGATTGCCTTTTCTATAGTAAATTTATCAAAAAATAATTTTTTACTGTCGCAAATTTTAAATACGCCGAGGATTGCCTTTTCTATAGTAAATTTTTCAAAAAAGAATTTTTTACTGTCGCAAATTTTAAAATACGCCGAGGATTGCCTTTTCTATAGTAAATTTTTCAAACAATTATTTTTTACTGTCGCAAATTTTAAATACGCCGAGGATTGCCTTTTCTATAGTAAATTTTTCAAAAAATAATTTTTTACTGTCGCAAATTTTAAATACGCCGAGGATTGCCTTTTCTATAGTAAATTTTTCAAAAAATAATTTTTTACTGTCGCAAATTTTAAATACGCCGAGGATTGCCTTTTCTATAGTAAATTTTTCAAAAAATAATTTATTACTGTCGCAAATTTTAAATACGCCGAGGATTGCCTTTTCTAAAGTAAATTTCTCAAAAAATAATTTTTTATTGTCGCAAATTTGAAATACGTCGAGGATTGACTTTTCTATAGTAAATTTATCAAAAAATTATTTTTTACGGTCGCAAATTTTTAATACGCCGAGGATTGCTTTTCCTATAGTGAATTTGTCAAAAATAAATTTTTACTGCCGCAAATTTTAAATACGCCGAGGATTGCCTTTTCTATAGTAAATTTTTCAAAAAATAATTTTTTACTGTCGCAAATTTTAAATACGCCGAGGATTGCCTTTTCTATAGTAAATTTTTCAAACAATTATTTTTTACTGTCGCAAATTTTAAATACGCCGAGGATTGCCTTTTCTATAGTAAATTTTTCAAAAAATAATTTTTTACTGTCGCAAATTTTAAATACACCGAGGATTGCCTTTTCTATAGTAAATTTTTCAAAAAATAATTTTTTACTGTCGCAAATTTTAAATACGCCGAGGATTGCCTTTTCTATAGTAAATTTTTCAAAAAATAATTTTTTACTGTCGCAAATTTTAAATACGTCGAGGATTGCCTTTTCTATAGTAAATTTTTCAAAAAATAATTTTTTACTGTCGCAAATTTTAAATACGCCGAGGATTGCCTTTTCTATAGTAAATTTTTCAAAAAATAATTTTTTACTGTCGCAAATTTTAAATACGCCGAGGTTTGCCCTTTCTATAGAAAATTTTTCAAAAAAGAATTTTTTACTGTCGCAAATTTTAAATACGCCGAGGATTGCCTTTTCTATAGTAAATTTTTCAAACAATTATTTTTTACTGTCGCAAATTTTAAATACGCCGAGGATTGCCTTTTCTATAGTAAATTTTTCAAAAAATAATTTTTTACTGTCGCAAATTTTAAATACGCCGAGGATTGCCTTTTCTATAGTAAATTTTTCAAAAATAATTTTTTACTGTCGCAAATTTTAAATACGTCGAGGATTGCCTTTTCTATAGTAAATTTATCAAAAAATAATTTTTTACTGTCGCAAATTTTAAATACGCCGAGGATTGCCTTTTCTATAGTAAATTTTTCAAAAAAGAATTTTTTACTGTCGCAAATTTTAAATACGCCGAGGATTGCCTTTTCTATAGTAAATTTTTCAAACAATTATTTTTTACTGTCGCAAATTTTAAATACGCCGAGGATTGCCTTTTCTATAGTAAATTTTTCAAAAAATAATTTTTTACTGTCGCAAATTTTAAATACGCCGAGGATTGCCTTTTCTATAGTAAATTTTTCAAAAAATAATTTTTTACTGTCGCAAATTTTAAATACGCCGAGGATTGCCTTTTCTATAGTAAATTTTTCAAAAAAGAATTTTTTACTGTCGCAAATTTTAAATACGCCGAGGATTGCCTTTTCTATAGTAAATTTTTCAAACAATTATTTTTTACTGTCGCAAATTTTAAATACGCCGAGGATTGCCTTTTCTATAGTAAATTTTTCAAAAAAATAATTTTTTACTGTCGCAAATTTTAAATACGCCGAGGATTGCCTTTTCTATAGTAAATTTTTCAAACAATTATTTTTTACTGTCGCAAATTTTAAATACGCCGAGGATTGCCTTTTCTATAGTAAATTTTTCAAAAAATAATTTTTTACTGTCGCAAATTTTAAATACGCCGAGGATTGCCTTTTCTATAGTAAATTTTTCAAACAATTATTTTTTACTGTCGCAAATTTTAAATACGCCGAGGATTGCCCTTTCTATAGAAAATTTTTCAAAAAAGAATTTTTTACTGTCGCAAATTTTAAATACGCCGAGGATTGCCTTTTCTATAGTAAATTTTTCAAACAATTATTTTTTACTGTCGCAAATTTTAAATACGCCGAGGATTGCCTTTTCTATAGTAAATTTTTCAAAAAATAATTTTTTACTGTCGCAAATTTTAAATACGCCGAGGATTGCCTTTTCTATAGTAAATTTTTCAAAAAATAATTTTTTACTGTCGCAAATTTTAAATACGTCGAGGATTGCCTTTTCTATAGTAAATTTATCAAAAAATAATTTTTTACTGTCGCAAATTTTAAATACGCCGAGGATTGCCTTTTCTATAGTAAATTTTTCAAAAAAGAATTTTTTACTGTCGCAAATTTTAAATACGCCGAGGATTGCCTTTTCTATAGTAAATTTTTCAAACAATTATTTTTTACTGTCGCAAATTTTAAATACGCCGAGGATTGCCTTTTCTATAGTAAATTTTTCAAAAAATAATTTTTTACTGTCGCAAATTTTAAATACGCCGAGGATTGCCTTTTCTATAGTAAATTTTTCAAAAAATAATTTTTTACTGTCGCAAATTTTAAATACGCCGAGGATTGCCTTTTCTATAGTAAATTTTTCAAAAAATAATTTATTACTGTCGCAAATTTTAAATACGCCGAGGATTGCCTTTTCTAAAGTAAATTTTTCAAAAAATAATTTTTTATTGTCGCAAATTTGAAATACGTCGAGGATTGACTTTTCTATAGTAAATTTATCAAAAAATTATTTTTTACGGTCGCAAATTTTTAATACGCCGAGGATTGCTTTTCCTATAGTGAATTTGTCAAAAAATAAATTTTTACTGCCGCAAATTTTAAATACGCCGAGGATTGCCTTTTCTATAGTAAATTTTTCAAAAAATAATTTTTTACTGTCGCAAATTTTAAATACGCCGAGGATTGCCTTTTCTATAGTAAATTTTTCAAAAAATAATTTTTTACTGTCGCAAATTTTAAATACGCCGAGGATTGCCCTTTCTATAGAAAATTTTTCAAAAAAGAATTTTTTACTGTCGCAAATTTTAAATACGCCGAGGATTGCCTTTTCTATAGTAAATTTTTCAAACAATTATTTTTTACTGTCGCAAATTTTAAATACGCCGAGGATTGCCTTTTCTATAGTAAATTTTTCAAAAAATAATTTTTTACTGTCGCAAATTTTAAATACGCCGAGGATTGCCTTTTCTATAGTAAATTTTTCAAAAAATAATTTTTTACTGTCGCAAATTTTAAATACGTCGAGGATTGCCTTTTCTATAGTAAATTTATCAAAAAATAATTTTTTACTGTCGCAAATTTTAAATACGTCGAGGATTGCCTTTTCTATAGTAAATTTATCAAAAAATAATTTTTTACTGTCGCAAATTTTAAATACGCCGAGGATTGCCTTTTCTATAGTAAATTTTTCAAACAATTATTTTTTACTGTCGCAAATTTTAAATACGCCGAGGATTGCCTTTTCTATAGTAAATTTTTCAAAAAATAATTTTTTACTGTCGCAAATTTTAAATACGCCGAGGATTGCCTTTTCTATAGTAAATTTTTCAAAAAATAATTTTTTACTGTCGCAAATTTTAAATACGCCGAGGATTGCCTTTTCTATAGTAAATTTTTCAAAAAATAATTTTTTACTGTCGCAAATTTTAAATACGCCGAGGATTGCCCTTTCTATAGAAAATTTTTCAAAAAAGAATTTTTTACTGTCGCAAATTTTAAATACGCCGAGGATTGCCTTTTCTATAGTAAATTTTTCAAACAATTATTTTTTACTGTCGCAAATTTTAAATACGCCGAGGATTGCCTTTTCTATAGTAAATTTTTCAAAAAATAATTTTTTACTGTCGCAAATTTTAAATACGCCGAGGATTGCCTTTTCTATAGTAAATTTTTCAAAAAATAATTTTTTACTGTCGCAAATTTTAAATACGTCGAGGATTGCCTTTTCTATAGTAAATTTATCAAAAAATAATTTTTTACTGTCGCAAATTTTAAATACGCCGAGGATTGCCTTTTCTATAGTAAATTTTTCAAAAAAGAATTTTTTACTGTCGCAAATTTTAAATACGCCGAGGATTGCCTTTTCTATAGTAAATTTTTCAAACAATTATTTTTTACTGTCGCAAATTTTAAATACGCCGAGGATTGCCTTTTCTATAGTAAATTTTTCAAAAAATAATTTTTTACTGTCGCAAATTTTAAATACGCCGAGGATTGCCTTTTCTATAGTAAATTTTTCAAAAAATAATTTTTTACTGTCGCAAATTTTAAATACGCCGAGGATTGCCTTTTCTATAGTAAATTTTTCAAAAAATAATTTATTACTGTCGCAAATTTTAAATACGCCGAGGATTGCCTTTTCTAAAGTAAATTTTTCAAAAAATAATTTTTTATTGTCGCAAATTTGAAATACGTCGAGGATTGACTTTTCTATAGTAAATTTGTCAAAAAATTATTTTTTACGGTCGCAAATTTTTAATACGCCGAGGATTGCTTTTCCTATAGTGAATTTGTCAAAAAATAAATTTTTACTGCCGCAAATTTTAAATACGCCGAGGATTGCCTTTTCTATAGTAAATTTTTCAAAAAATAATTTTTTACTGTCACAAATTTTAAATACGCCGAGGATTGCCTTTTCTATAGTAAATTTTTCAAAAAATAATTTTTTACTGTCGCAAATTTTAAATACGCCGAGGATTGCCTTTTCTATAGTAAATTTTTCAAAACATAATTTTTTACTGTCGCAAATTTTAAATACGTCGAGGATTGCCTTTTCTATAGTAAATTTTTCAAAAAATAATTTTTTACTGTCGCAAATTTTAAATACGCCGAGGATTGCCTTTTCTATAGTAAATTTTTCAAAAAATAATTTTTTACTGTCGCAAATTTTAAATACGTCGAGGATTGCCTTTTCTATAGTAAATTTTTCAAAAAATAATTTTTTATTGTCGCAAATTTTAAATACGCCGAGGATTGCCTTTTCTATAGTAAATTTTTCAAAAAATAATTTTTTCCTGTCGCAAATTTTTAAATACGCCCGAGGATTGCCTTTTCTATAGTAAATTTTTCAAAACATAATTTTTTACTGTCGCAAATTTTAAGTACGTCCAGGATTGTCTTTTCTATAGTAAATTTTTCAAAAAATAATTTTTTACTCTCGCAAATTTTAAATACGCCGAGGATTGCCTTTTCTATAGTAAATTTTTCAAAAAATAATTTTTTACTGTCGCAAATTTTAAATACGCCGAGGATTGCCTTTTCTATAGTAAATTTTTCAAAAAATAATTTTTTACTGTCGCAAATTTTAAATACGCCGAGGATTGCCTTTTCTATAGTAAATTTTTCAAAAATAATTTTTACTGTCGCAAATTTTAAATACGTCGAGGATTGACTTTTCTATAGTAAATTTATCAAAAAATTATTTTTTACGGTCGCAAATTTTTAATACGCCGAGGATTGCCTTTTCTATAGTAAATTTCTCAAAAAAATATTTTTTACGGTCGCAAATTTTTAATACGCCGAGGATTGCCTTTTCTATAGTGAATTTGTAAAAAAATAAATTTTTACTGTTACAAATTTTAAATACGCCGAGGATTGCCTTTTCTATAGTAAATTTTTCAAAAAATAATTTTTTACTGTCGCAAATTTTAAATACGCCGAGGATTGCCTTTTCTATAGTGAATTTATCAAAAAATAATTTTTTATTGTCGCAAATTTTAAATACGCCGAGGATTGCCATTTCTATAGTAAATTTTTCAAAAAATAATTTTTTACTGTCGCAAATTTTAAATACGCCGAGGATTGCCTTTTGTATAGTAAATTTTTCAAAAAATAATTTTTTACTGTCGCAAATTTTAAATACGCCGAGGATTGCCTTTTCTATAGTAAATTTTTCAAAAAATAATTTCTTACTGTCGCAAATTTTTAATACGCCGAGGATTGCCTTTTCTATAGTGAATTTGTCAAAAAATAATTTTTTACTGCCGCAAATTTTAAATACGCCGAGGATTGCCTTTTCTATAGTAAATTTTTCAAAAAATAATTTTTTACTGTCGCAAATTTTAAATACGCCGAGCATTGCCTTTTCTATAGTAAATTTTTCAAAAAATAATTTTTTACTGTAGCAAATTTTAAATACGCCGGTAATTGCCTTTTCTATAGTAAATTTTTCAAAAAGTAATTTTTTACTGTCGCAAATTTTAAATACGCCGAGGATTGCCTCTTCTATAGTAAATTTTCAAAAAATAATTTTTTACTGTCGCAAATTTTAAATACGTCGAGGATTGCCTTTTCTATATTAAATTTCTAAAAAATTTTTTTTTTACGGTCGCAAATTTTTAATACGCCGTGGATTGCCTTTTCTATAGTGAATTTGTCAAAAAATAAATTTTTACTGTCGCAAATTTTAAATACGCCGATAATTGCCTTTTCTATAGTAAATTTTTCAAAAAATAATTTTTTACTGTCGCAAATTTTAAATACGCCGAGGATTGCCTTTTCTATAGTAAATTTCTCAAAAAATTATTTTTTACGGTCGCAAATTTTTAATACGCCGAGGATTGCCTTTTCTATAGTAAATTTTTCAAAACATAATTTTTTACTGTCGCAAATTTTAAGTACGTCGAGGATTGCCTTTTCTATAGTAAATTTTTCAAAAATAATTTTTTACTCTCGCAAATTTTAAATACGCCGAGGATTGCCTTTTCTATAGTAAATTTTTCAAAAAATAATTTTTTACTGTCGCAAATTTTAAATACGCCGAGGATTGCCTTTTCTATAGTAAATTTTTCAAAAAATAATTTTTTACTGTCGCAAATTTTAAATACGCCGAGGATTGCCTTTTCTATAGTAAATTTTTCAAAAAATAATTTTTTACTGTCGCAAATT
>OZ002743.1:166925559-166950312 GCA_963924295.1 Dioctria rufipes
TTTATCCATTGTATCTTTGTGTATGTCAAATGGTTTAATAAAGGGTTTTAAAATAAGAGGTGTTATTTTGATAAAAAATGCCATTTTTTTAGATAAATGATCGGATCTTTATTTCATTATAAAGAGGAAGGTATGCCGTTAATAATGGAAAATAGCATCAGCCAAATGACCACCACGACCACGCCTACAGGACCATATCCTTTTCATGAAATTTTCCATAACCAAATCGCAAAGTGGCTGCCCTATGTCCTCGATAGCCTCACGAAAGCCATCTTTGAGGTCTTGAATCGACGCTGGGCTGTTGGCGTAGACCTTCTCTTTCACGTGGCCCCAAAAGGAAGAAGTTGCAAGGTGTTAAGTCACAAGATCTCGGTGGCCAACTGTGATCACCTCTTCGAGAGATAACACGGTCCGGAAACATTTCCCGTAAAAGATCAATGGTTTCGTTGCTTGTATGGCACGTAGCGCCGTCTTGTTGAAAGTGAACGTTGTCCAGATCAATACCATCCAATTTCGGCCATAAAAAATTATTAATCATCTGTCGATAGCGTAATCCATTCACCGTAACTGTTGCTCCAGCCTCATTTTCGAAAAAGTAAGGTCTAATGACCCCGCGGGACCATAAACCACACCAAACAGTCACACGTTGAGGATAGAGAGGCTTTTCAACAATAACTCTTGGGTTTTCCGAGCCCTAGGTGCGACAATTTTCCTTGCTGACGAAGCCATCGAGGTGGAAATGGGCCTCATCACTCAAGATGAGTTTTAGATGGAATTCCGGATCATTTTCATGCATTTTAAGGACCCAATCAGCCAAGACTCGACGTTGTTGATGATCGGTCGGCTTGAGTTCTTGTGTTAACTGAACTTTATAAGCCTTAAGACCCAAATCTTTATGCAAAATACGGTGTAATGACGTTTATGGAATGCCTTATTCCAGAGAACGACGAGGAATGGACAAACCTGGGTTTTCTTCAACACTTTCGGCTACAGCAGCAATATTCTCGGATGTTCTTGAGCGACGTGCACGGGTTTTATTCTTCACATCACTAACTTGTCCGGACAGCTCAGATTTTTCTACCAATTTCTGTATTGCGGTCCGACAAGGTGCTTCACAACGACCCAAAAATGTTCGAGTTTTACGAACCGTCTCTGCCACATTTTCACCATTTTTATAGTGAATTTTAATAACTTCAGTGCGTTGTTGAATCGTGTATCGTTCCATTTTTATTAATGGCGTAGTTTCTACTTGTCAAATGTAAAAAAATGACAGCTCCAAAAGCGGCATCTACCGAAATAGCGGGCTAATTAAAATAACACCTCTTATTGGAAAACCCAAGTTCTTCAAAGTTGGCTTTCATTACTAAAACCTGAAGCTCTTCTATAATCCAACAACTGATCAGTAATTACTAATTCTAGTTCAGAATCAACACAACGTTGATTCCAGCATTTTACATTGCAGATTTGTTTACAATAATTGTTGATGACGCGAACTCGCTTATGAAGGGTTCTGTACCATCGTACAAGATTTAGCACACTATACATTTTAGATCGAGCAAAAAAAAAGAAAGTTTTTTGTATGTGGACCCCTTTCATTTTTATACCCTAGATGAAATCATAGGGGTATACTAAGTTTGTCATTCCGTTTGTAACACCTTGAAATAATGATGGTAGAGCAAAATGGATTGGACACCCATTCATAATATTAAAAGTTATTTCGATTTTTGCATGTCCGTCCGTCCGTCCGTCTGTCCGTCCGTCCGTCCGTCTGTGCGCACGATAACTTGAGAACGCGAACACGTAGAGAGCTGAAATTTTGTACACAGACTTTACAAAAAAAAGTAAAATTAAGTTCGAAAATGAGCCAAATCGGGCAACTCCTTCGTGGGGTTGCCATATAAAAATTTCGTTTTCCGCTATATATTTGGTCACTGCCTGAGAACGCGTCGACGTAGAGAGCTGAAATTTCGCACATGATGTTTTTACTACATTAGGAAATAAAATGTCAAAAATGGACTAAATCGGGCAACTCTTTCTTGGTGTTGCCATATAAAAATTTCGGTTTTTTACGTATACTTTGAAAACGATCAGTCCAAGACATTTTTATGGTACTAAAAACTTCTGCAGAATACGAAATTCTATAAAATTGGTTATAATCATTTTGTCTGTGCGACAAACCGTTCTAGAAATATATGCGAAAAACAACTTCAAAATCAATACTTGAATAGATCGGTGACCATACGAAATTTAATACGGGCATTCATCTAGGGTATCCTAAGAATTGGTCTTAGACCAATTCTAGCTTTTTTACTTGTTAACTTTATTTTATTTACACTACTTGTTGTTATACATAGCAGCTATAGTATTACTAACCATCTGAAAATTTCATGTGTCTACGTATCATGGTTCGAGAGATATAGTGGGTGTTAAGGTCGAGCGAAGAACCTCGAAAAAATCAGAGGGCGCCCCCATCCCCTTTTTATACCCTAGATGAAATTATAGGGGTACACTAAGTTTGTCATATTAAAAGTTATTTCGATTTTTACATGTCCGTCCGTCCGTCCGTGCGCATGATAACTCGAGAACGCGTATACTTAGAGAGCTGAAATTTTGTACACGGACTTTAAAAAAGAACTAAAATTAAGTTAGAAAATGGGACCAATCGGGCAACTCCTTCGTGGGGTTGCCATATAAAAATTTCGTTTTCCGCTACATATTTGGAAACTGCCTGAGGTCGCGTCGACGTAGAGAGCTGAAATTTCGTACATGATGTTTTTACTACATTAGAAAAAGTCAAAAATGGACTAAATCGGGCAACTCCTTCTTGGTGTTGCCATATAAAAATTTCGGTTTTTTACGTATACTTTGAAAACGATCAGTCCAAGACATTTTTATTGTACTAAAAACTTCTGCAGAATACGAAATCCTATAAAATTGGTTATAATTATTTTTTTTGTGCGACGAACCGTTCTAGAAATATATGCGAAAAACAACTTCAAAATCAATACTTGAATAGATCGGTGACCATACGAAATTTAATACTGGCATTCATCTAGGGTATCCTAAGAATTGGTCTTAGATCAATTCTAGCTTTTTTACTTGTTAAGTTTAAATTTGATTTTTAATTTATTATTTGTTGTTATAGCAGTAATATATAGAAATACAAACTCTGTGAAAATTTCAATTGTCTGTTCATGAGACACAGCCCGCAGACAAACAGACAGCGGAGGCTTAATAATAGCGTCCTACTGCCACCCTTTGGGTACGGAACCCTAAAAAACTGATTTAAAATCCAAAGATTTTTAATTTTTTGAGACAATTAGTAATAAACCATTACTTGAAAGAATTTAAGTAATCCATTGAACTTTTGCCAGTCAAAATAAATAAAATTTAAGAGGACCTTAAAACTGGTGCATTGGTGTCTTATAATATAAATGATATACAATCTATTATCCTTAATCTAGTTGGAATTACTGTGACTAATTCCTGAGCAGAGGATAGTTCTTGACTACCGAAATATAGTTCCTGACTGCCGACACCAATTTCAACGAAATCTAGCAAATGGGGATACTTGAAACAATGCATATCCAAGGTAGGTAAGTTATTATAAACTGGAAGAATGCTTAACATTTACACGAATTCTCAAATCCTTAGTTCTTGATTTTTACAATTTATCGTAAATATCTAACATAACGTCACCAGTATGATTTATTACACATCTCACACCAGATTATAAGAGCAAAATGTATAAAAAAAAAAAAATGAAATCAAAAGAGGGCCAGACAACTGAAGACATTTTCATCCTTTTGAATTCTTAATATGTGTTTCCGTCGTTTTCATTATAATTTTCGAGCAAGGATTGATATAATTGCTGGAATCTCTGTCACATTTTGTAAGGAACGCAAAGTGCCTAAATAAAAGAAGTCAATTTTAATATTGATTTTTTGTCTTTAAGAAAAATTGGGTATATGTACATTGTACAAACGTATACATATGTGGTATGTAGATATATACATATTATACTCTAATGCAAGGCTTGCAAAAGAAGGAGGAGACAGAGAAGAAAAGTGAAATGAGTTTAATCGGAAAACTTTCGTTTGAGATTCCTTTTATTTCTGGAACAGAAATTCCTGCATAAATTTCAAAAATTTAAAAAAGTGGTGCCCTGAAGTGAGGACTTCATCCTTCTCTATTTAACAGTTAACGAACTAACGAACTAAAGTGAATTTGCTAGCATTTTAGAACAGTTGTAAAATTTTACACAAGGACTAAGTTTTCACTGTTTTTTTCTATATACATATATTTTTTTTTCAATCTTTTCTGTCGCTTTAGCTATATGGAGCTGTTATTGATAGAGGCATTAAAGATTTTAATAGATCCAAAGAATAGGAGGTGATAGTACTGTGCGTAGATAAAAATTGCTCTGTAAAGCGAACTAGCTCGGATGCCCTCTGGAATATGAATCATCAGCCTACTCGGCCACAACCGCATACATCCCACCCGAGCTAGCTGCCTGTTCCTGGCAGAGGAGAGGGTGCGTGTGTATGTGTGGTGTAGTGTGTGTGATCAAGCAGTAGTTAATTAGTCTGTTTATGTGAAGTGGGTGCTACTGTGACAGGGCTTTCGTCACTTTCTCTATACTGACTACAATCATCGATCATAGTGTGCTGCTCATGCTAGTATACGAGCTGTATTCCCTCATTTCTTTTAGAAATTATCTCTCGCCAAGGGTTGCCACCTTACACTCGGCCAATCCTGACGGCATCATCGCCCTCGATGATCAAAACATACTTTCAAATCAAATTCATCCTAACAATCAAATCATTGCGCATACTTAAGGTACCTTTTAATCTCATAATTTTTTTTTTTTTTTTTTACCAGGATCATCCTTGTGGATTAAACGATGATTAGTATCTTTTGTACCTCAAAACCTAGAAAACTCATATTTAAGAAAATTTTTATTAAGAAGAAAAATAAACATTTAATGAAATACTAGCAATATTAAATCCAAGACAAACTTTAGAAATCATGAAAAGTAAATAAATTTAGTAATAATAATTTTGTTCCGTAATCTTATTCATTCTCTTCATCTGAACTCAAGTCATGCAAATCGATATCGTCAATACTGCACCATGGTTTAAGCTTATCAGCGGCATAAACTGCCTGGAATGGCCTACTTGTAACTTGTGTTGTTTCTGGATCTGCAATTCTGTATCTATCACTTGGGTATACTTCAGTAATTTGATACGGTCCCTTATATCGTGGCAAATGTTTCCGCGATTGTCCGGTTGCTGGATGTTCCCATAATATCAACACTAAATCTCCTTCTTGATATTTACGCGGCTTTTGGTGTGTGACATTGTATTTCTGTGCTTGTTGAGTTGAAGTTGTCATCATTCGTTCTACTGCTTTTTGTCTCACTTCTTCTATTGGTTCGGAAGTAACATCCTCCTCAAGTTCTTCTTGTAAGTCTAGCGCTAATTTATTCCCTAGTATGTTGCGAGGTTTATATGCAAACAGAAGTTCATGTGGACTTTTCCCGGTAACACGATGTTGTAAATTATTTATTCCCCATTGTATTGCACTAATATGTGTGTCCCAGTCTTTACCGCTAGGATCGACTGTCATACAGGATATTGCTGACTTAACCGTTCGAAGGGATCTCTCAATTTGACCATTGGCTCTAGGGGTTCTTACAGCTACCGCAATGTGTAAAATACCATTATCTTCACAAAATGATTTAAACATTTTCGATGTGAATGCTGTACCCCTATCGCTGATTATACGCGCTGGCATTCCAAAGAACTGTGTAATTTCTATTATAGTTTTAACAACATCCTTAGTGTTTGTACTTTTTACCGGTCGTAAAATCGTATATTTTGTGAAAGCGTCAATAATTCCAATTAAATGGTTGTTCTTTTTACTCTTACTATCAGGGTATGGTCCCAAATGATCTATATGAATAGTGTGGAAGGGTATACAGACTTTTTCAATTGGATGTATTTGGTATCTACTTTCATCTTTCCCTCGTTTATTATAGAGACATTGAATGCAACTATTTAAATATTTTTGTGCAACCCGTCTCATTCTTGGAAACCAATCTTTTATATTTTTAAGTGTACTTTCCAATCCACCATGACCTACATCATCATGAGCCGATTTAATTACGCGCCAACGTATTCCTTTCGGTACGAAGAATTTTGGTCCATCGTCGGTTTTACGATAAACACGCTTCCCTTTAAGTATAAATTGCTTAGCATGATTTTGTTTTTCCTTGGTTGGAATAATATTTCCTTCAAGTATATCTTGAATTTCCTTAAGTTCAGGATCTTGAATTTGTAAAGTCGATATCCAATCAACTTCCTCCATTCCTACTACCATAATATTTTGGCATACCACTCCGCATTCTTTTGGCTCCTCTACTGGCTGACGACTAAGAGCATCGGCATGAGCTATTTGCTTCCCTGGTCTATACACTATATCGAAATCATACTCTTGGATTTTTAACCACCACCTGGCTAATTTTGGTATTAGGTCTCTTTTTGCGTGACTAAGTTTTAGTGAATTGCAGTCAGTTACGACAGTAAACTTTTTATTGATTAAATAGTATTTAAAACGTTCTAATCCTTCAACAACGGCTAACGCTTCTGATTCGTAGCTATGCCATTTTGACTCTTGCTCAGAGCAAGCACGACTAAAGTATGCGACTGGTCTCTTAGTATTATCATCCCCTATTTGAATTAGCACTGCTGCAATACCAATGCTACATGCATCTGTGTGTAATTCGTGCTTTGCTTTCGGGTCATATAGTACAAGTACAGGTTCAGAGCATAAACTTTCTTTAAGTTGTGAAAACGCTTTTTCTTCATCCTCACTCCAACGGAATTGATTATTTTTACGCAATAGTCTAGATAAAGGCGCGGCAATTCGAGCATATTCCGGAACAAAACGGCGAAAATAGCCAGACAATCCCAAAAATTGTCTAACTTCCCTAACCGTATTTGGCCTTTGGAATTCCTGTACTGCTTTTAGTTTGTTATGTCCAGGACTGACACCATTTTTCGTGATTTCATATCCAAGATAACTCACGACTGATGTGAAGAATGAACACTTCTGTAAATTAATCGTTAATCCTACTTCCAAGAGAAGTTGCATTAATTGCTCTAGAGTTTGAAAATGTGTTTCTATATCGATAGATGACACTAATATATCGTCGATATAGATGTTTAAGTCCTTTGTGCCCACTCGTTTAGTTATGTTGGACATCAAACGCATAAATATGGCGGGAGCGTTAGTTAATCCAAAAGGCAGTCTTTTGAATTGATACTGGCCTTCGGGCGTAACGAAAGATGTGTATGGTTTCGAAGATTCAGCGACGGGTACCTGATAGTAGCCACTCATCAGATCCATCTTAGAGAAAACTTGCTTTCCGCCTAAGCTATTTATTTGTTCTTCTATATTAGGTGTCGGAAAATTCTCGCGCTGTGTGATCGAGTTGAGCTTCCTGTAATCTACACACATTCTTAGATTACCCTCCTTCTTTCTAACTAAAACTATGGGACTGGAATATTCCGAGACGGATGGTTCAATTATCTCATTGTCCAGGAGATCATTAATCATACGTTGTAATTCTTCCATTTGTCCGTATGGCACACGATAAGGCTTATAACGAACAATCTCGTTCGATTTTAGCCGAATAGTCATTTCCTCTAATGAAGTTTTTCCTAATTCATTCATACTCAATGCAATTGCACCTCGATGTTTGTTTAATATTTGCAAAAGTCTATTAACATGTTCTTCAGGGAGATTTTTATCCACATTAAGATCTTTGAGTTCTATTTGTCGACGGCTAGTTACCATTTCCATTTCTTTTATTATGTTGATGTCCGGTGGTTTCATTTTAGATATCTCAAGCAGTCCATTTTCCTTGCGTACCATTATGCCTTCTTCATCAAAGAAATTCTGTCCTACTAATAGTGGAGTATTCTGTGCCGAATCTGAGACAACTACAATTTCAACTGATAGTTCAACTTGGTCGATTTTTAACAAATTATGAAATTGAGCAACTGCTTTACACTCTCCTCCCCCAAAACCTAACAAAGTTACGTTAGATTTCTTGAAATATTTTTCGAAAGGCTTAGCGTCTTTTAAACGAATGGTGGTATAACAACTCCCGAGATCCAGGAAGGCTAATAATGGAATTCCACCTAACTCTACCACTTTATGGTATTCGTTTTTCTTTGTTACGGTATTCACAGTATTATGTTGCATCTTTTCTCCCGTTTTATTAAAGTTTTTAGTTACCTGCCTTCCCTGTAAGCATTGTCCTGCTTTATGACCTTGCCTGCCACATTTAAAGCATACGATAGGATATCGGTTCGTTACCTGCATGGCTTTATCTTTTTCATTGTACCCCGTTGGGCGATGCTCGTATGAATAAAGTCTGGCACAATTTTCATATCCCTGTCTCTTGTATGTCGGTTGTCTGAATTCTGGTCGAAATGTCATCTTCCTTATATTTTTGAACTTAAAATTTTCTCTACACTTTTCTTGACTGTGGATGCATTCATATGTTTTAATTTGTAATAATAACTCAGATAAGTTTTTGCAATTTGCTGCAACCAGTACATTCATAAGTTCGTTGTCACCTAACCCAGAAATAATATTATTAATTACACTTGCTTCATTTAAGTTCCCCTTTTTCGCAATTGCCACCATTTGATAGAAATATGTTTCTATATTTTCCTCTTTTTCCCTGCGACGAGTCATCAATTCTGCATGAATGCTAAACTCATCCGTTACAAATGGGAACGCTATAATAATTTTGTCTCGGAACTCAGACCAACCTGCAAATATTTGCCCCTCTTTCCAAAATTTAGCAGCACCTTGTAAACGAGAAATTGCATATAGGAGTGTTACTTTATCCTCCCATTCATATACTCCCCTTAAATCCTCAACAGCCTGCACCCATTGCAACGTAGTTAATTTATTTTTCGTATTTTCGCCATTAAAAACTGGAATAATGTTTGCGACTTCCGATAATCCCATTCGAAAGGAAAAACCACTACTATTAATATTATTACTAATTGCACCATCACTCCCTACGATCGATGTTATGTTGGCAAGTTGTTGAGCACGTGTTACTTCACTTTTCTTTAAAATTTCATTTTCTTTTCGTAGCTGAGCCAATTCTTTTTGCAATGAATCAACATCAGGGGTAGATGTAGCCAAAGTTACGTGTATTGGAGAAGAAGTGTCTTTACTTTCTTTTCTTTTTAGATTTTCACTTATTTTTCGCGCTGTATTTACTATACGTTTTCCCTTTTTTTTCCATTGTAACACTTATTTATTTAATAATACGTATAAATAATGGAGAGAGAATAACAAAAATCTCTTACCTTATATTTCCTTTGTTTCTTTTGTGAGATCTTACCCAATCGTCTATTTCTTAAAGAACAACTTTAAGCGTCTATTACCTTCTTTGTCTCTTAATTGACCTTCTCCCTCTCTCACCCTGACAAACATACATGAACACGCATATATATTAATTTCACAAAATCACTTAACTGCTGAAAATTTCTTTTTCTTTTTAATATATATTTAAAATATACTTATTATTATTATTATATAAAATATACTTATTTCAAACACTCCCGTTCTTTGTTTTTCCACAATTTAATCACACTACGCACTTAGCGTCACAACATTAACTTCAACAAAAAACTATAAAAATTCGCAATTTTACACTGAGAGTATTCTACCCGCAAAACAAATTTTATTTAAAAACCATTATTACTATTTTTCTCCACTAATTTGTTCCTCAGAAAATTAATTTAATAACAATCAAAATTAGACGCGCACGTTCGAATCCCACTTCTGAAAAATGTGCGTAGATAAAAATTGCTCTGTAAAGCGAACTAGCTCGGATGCCCTCTGGAATATGAATCATCAGCCTACTCGGCCACAACCGCATACATCCCACCCGAGCTAGCTGCCTGTTCCTGGCAGAGGAGAGGGTGCGTGTGTATGTGTGGTGTAGTGTGTGTGATCAAGCAGTAGTTAATTAGTCTGTTTATGTGAAGTGGGTGCTACTGTGACAGGGCTTTCGTCACTTTCTCTATACTGACTACAATCATCGATCATAGTGTGCTGCTCATGCTAGTATACGAGCTGTATTCCCTCATTTCTTTTAGAAATTATCTCTCGCCAAGGGTTGCCACCTTACAGTACTCACCTAGGCAAACAAACAATTAATTGTATTTCGGGAGGGATCACAACCGCTTACGAATCACAGGTCGGTTAGAAAAATATAGTAGTTTTCCACGAAACAATTCGTATTTTAACAAATATAGGGTGTATGGCCAGAGAGACTTGAGACCTCATTATATGTAGTACTTCAGTACTACAGTACTTTTTCAGCTCAACCAGCCCCGTACTCAATTCAATTCAATTCTATAAATTTGTTAATTCAAATATCCATAAGAATGTTGCAATTTTTATAGTTAGTAGGCAGCTAATATTTAAAATAAAAACAAATTAAATAATATACAAATCAAAGAAAAGAAATGAAAGAAGAGAAGAAATTAAAAACGAGCAAAATTAATGACTGAAATGAAATTAAGAACCAAATTGTTGATTTACCCATGAAGGCGCTGTTTCGGCCAATAAATGAACTACATCTGACATACTTAAAATTGCACATTCATATTTGTAACAAGTTCCTTGAATTCACAAATGGAGCCAGTGAATATATATCGGCAGACAATCCCACAAACGCGCATCTTCTACGAAGTAAGATTCACATTGAACAGAGTAATGGAGGTCAGGAATAAGTAAATTAAAATGTCGTGCAGAATTCAAGAATCGCAGTTATTGCTAAGATGCTTTGGTTGGCCTGTATATATTATATTATGGAGGTACACGTTGATAGAACAACCCAGGAAGCTATTACGGAAAGATGAAATATGTATGATCATATCGTCTAAGTCCATACACAAATCTAATAAATCCTTAAATGCTACATTCGGGCTTCTTAACTAAGTGGAATCCAAGTGTGGAAATACTAAGCCGGCATTTATAAAATAAGAAGAAATTGAATGACTAGCAATAATCTAGTACAAATTGGCAGAATAATAGCTGATAATCATAACTGCCGAATGCCCTTTGAAGTTACAGGTGGGAGATCAGAGAGCATAATATCACTGTGATAAAAGCCAATACACTGAGAATTGAAAGGATTCAGTTTTAAATGGTTATTGGCAATTACCAAGTCAGAATTCATCCGATCTAAGCAATCTTTTAAGAGATCGATAGGTCTGCTAATTTGAAGCTGCACGTGATCAGCATAAGTACAAATGAATACCGGAACTGTAAATGGAATTGGACAAAGAATTTGTAAACATACTGAATAATAATGAACCCAATAAGGACCTTTGTAGCACACCGAAATTTAGCATACAAGCACTGAGCATAAGATCACCGATTTTCACATATTGAGATCTTCCTGATAAAAAGCTACCGCTGAGCGCAACAGACGGATTAAAAAATTGAAGCGAAGCATTATTTTGAACATAATTTAGGATGATTAACTGAGGGAAAAGATTTATAGAAGTAGAGTAAAGTTAAGACATATTCAGTGCTGTTTCGCAACTATGCAACTGGCGGAGACAAGATTGATAAGGACTGAGCAAGTTATGACAATCCAAATATTAAATTACTGGTTACTTTTTGAATCTTATGTACCGGTAAAACTGTTTCAGTTTCCGATATAGAGGGGAACTGATAGGTTGTTAGACTTGTGTTAAAAATTCATAACAATGGCTCGAAAATCCCTGGTTAGGTAAAATTGGATTTACATAATAGAAAAAATTGTATCCATAACTTCAGATTCATCAATAGTTTTAAAACTAAAGTTATCATTATCCGATTCCAGAATACGCCGAAAGTTTGATGATACATTTGGTGTGAAAAAATGAAAGATGAATATCGCTGACAGAATTGTCTTTGCCGTATACACCTGCATTTTGTAATCTGGTAGAAAGATTAGGTGAACATTTTGCTGAGTAGTACTGCTGCATGGATTTTAACATTGACTTCATTTCGTATAAACTTTTAGTAAAGTTAGCTCTCATTGGTTCCTACCCGCTAACATCTGCGAAATAAAAAATGTCGTTCTGCAATAAGACTTCTAATTTCAGCACAAGCAACCAGCATCCATCCTGATGCTTCACATATTTACAGGGGCATTGATTAATTATTGACGACGTAAACACAGGCACTACCCCTTCCCTATTTGGGGAGATATGGGGTATTTCGCGAAAAACAAGCATATTTTCTTATTCAAATTATTTAATTCAAGACAAATAACAACCACCTCGTCCCGGTGTTTTGACTCTTCTATTTAATAATTTGATTAGAAATCGTAAAAATAGAAAATTTGTCTAAAGCTTCATCTGACCAATTCTAAAAATTTCAACTTCGAATCCACTATGGGACAAGATTAAAACCTTCACCCTGTAACTCTGAAGCGGTTGAGATGGCTTCCCCTTTCAAACATACTATACAGCTTATTTTTGACCCGTTGAGTAGATACTATTGCCTCCTTCCTTTTGGATATATCACCAAGAAACACCCTGTATAATTTTTATAAGGTTGATCTGGCTTAGTGGTTGGACATCGAGTCTATAAACTAAAAGATTACATTGTTCGAATCTCGTTGGAACGACTTAGACTTGGATAATCGTCTTCGAACACCTGAGCTCACCTAAATTTTTCAAATGTAAAAAATCTGTGGAACAAATCTTTTTCCAATTGCCAAGTAACAGAAGATCTTCTTAGGAGCAAGGAAATATTAGTGTCTTTTTTTTTGGTTTTTGTTTTGGTTTGTTATTTCTTTTTTATCTAGAAACAAACTCTTGATAAAGTTGTCACAATTGAAAGCCTTTGAGTAGTATAGGCAGGCACAACTAAATTATTTTATAATTTTAACTGTGCCCCTCTGAATTCTGTTCAAAGTGTCTCTCTTGCATTGGAATATGTACTGTTTTGTCTTGTCTTCTGTTATGTAAAACTACGACGCCCCCAAGCAGTTAAATTAAGTTCATAAGCCAGGTAGCGGCTATGTCGGGTTAGTTATAATTCCAGCACTCGCAAATGTACGATAGATCAGCTATGGTCGCGTTGTTTGCAAAGCCTAGTCGCCCCTACTTTTAACATTAACATTAGCACTTGCAACATATTGCCTATGTCCACATATGCAGCCATAAACACATCCCTACTTAAACTGAAGATATTCCTTCGCAGGCCATTTTCCCCCCAAAGAAAAACATCGGGCTAGTTTTCTATGGATGATGTCAAAATTCGCAGGAATGTATAAGGGGGTCCTCGTTTTCTTGAGGTGGACATAAGGTAGAACGACCTGAGGCTGCTAGCCACTTGAAAATAAGCCTTTTGGCTGCTTAGATTATATTCATAAATTTTGTCTGCGCAACTTACCCAGTTATACTAATAGAAAAAAAAACCTACGGCTCAACAGCATTCATGATTGATGGCTAGAAGATATTCCAAATGAGATGTCCTTCGCGCGTATCTACTCAACGAGAATGCCGCGATCTACCTAATCCCAATGTCATGAATAAAGTCGAGAGGTATGCCTCTATATTTAATTAAATAGGGCTGGGAGAACAATTTATTTGGAGTTTACGGCTTTGAGAATGAGGCTCAATTCGTGACCTACAATAAAATCTTCTCTTTAATAGTATATTTTTATTTGGCCTGGTTCTCTGATTTTGCTGCAATTGGTTTCATTGGTTATATAATTGAATTGTGTGGTATTCATAAATTTCTACATACTCTTGACGTCGAATTAATATGCATTTTTTCGTTGGGTACTCCTTGATTTTTATAAAGTTAGCAGAACTGCAATTTTTAAGAAAAAATATGGGAGCCTGATATTGTCTTAGTTAAGCATTAAAATAGCCTTGAATTAGCCTTTAAATAGTTTAAAAGCAGTTCTTCCAATTGGGTTCTTTAAGGCACGTTATACAATACTGTGTTTAACCTCATTACTCTTCCCGCAACAGCGTCTCATGAACAATATAAAAACTATAAAACAGATTTTATTAAAATTATCAAAAATATATAATCTAAATCTGATTATTTAATTCTCTAAGCATTTTCCAATCGAAGGTAAACCTAATCCCGTTAATTAAAGCGAAGAAAGCAAAAAGTGTTCTACAGCAGGACGGGTACAATTACAAAAACCCTCCATTGTCAATTAAGACATTTAAAATATTCTTTAAGGCATCTTATACCTTCTACATATAAGTGAACGTGATTTTTCCTTTCATGACACACAGTAGGTACAAATTATGGCTCCCTTGTATAATTAATTGTTAATTATGTGAAGTGGGGTCTGAAATTAGTCCTAATGATAATTAGTCCTAAGGATGTAATCTTCACAATTTCTCAATTCTGAAGACTCTCCGTTTTCATTAGGGTCAAACTATGGCACGTTTACTTGGCTAACTAATAATTAAATTACTACACTCCCAACAGTAATAAATTTCAAGGCCTGCTGATAAGTACCATGTAGCTCTATTCCACTTTCATTATTAGTCCACAGTTAGCGTGTTTCTTGTCCTAACAAATGGGATCGAATCAATTTTCTTACTCACATTTTTGGTCCATATTCAGAGAATTAAAGGATTTGCATTTGTTTTTTCAGTTCATGTCAAGAAAACTAATGATATGAATTTCTTAATAACTAATATACTAATGGTATGAATTAGTTATTCAGAAAATGATAAATTAAGGACTATTTTTCTAGAGAATGAGATACGCATTAGATAATATAGAATGTTATGGGTTAATTAAAATTGATGAGTGACCTTCAGTAGATATGTGAATATAGTCAATATTAATTTTTTTATACTGATATAAAAGGGAACGTTTTCAGTGGTGAAGCTATGCCAATTAATGCAACCAATGCGGTTGCTTCGGGCCCCAGATTCAATGGGAATTGATTCTTTTCGTAACTCTGATATTACTGGCTGCCATTTTCTTGGATTGATGTTTGTCATTTGACGTTTGTCCAATTGTATTCCTTTTATTCCACCTAAGGAGATAACTTAAAAAGAATACGTTCAGAATACACCACTATGAATAAAAAAAAACACTTAATTGAATAAATAGAATGCTCCGAATGGGTAAATAAACAGTGTTGGTACGTTCTGACTATTCGGAATATATAAAGAATAATGAGATGTATTATATTTTGGCTTCAAATTCTGTGCAAATAGGAAATAAATAGAGAATGGAATTCTGAGATCAATTTCCCTAAAGTCTCAATGTCCTCAAAACAAAATGAATGCAGTAACAACATACGCACTAAATTCTCTAGCAGGTGAACGTAATGGAACACTTTATCTTCGTTTCGAATCTAGTCTCCAAGAAACAAGGAAAAATAATTTAAGAATATTAATGCATCATATGCAGAAAAGTGAAATTTTATCATTTTTATGTGTTTTTTTTTATGGGTTGCCATTTGTTGCGAAAATCTATTTCACCATATTCGAAATTTTGAAATAAGATCGAAAAAGAGCTCCTCAAAAAAATAAAAAGCAAAATTAACCATCCAACAGTTGTAATAACTCCACGACAACTGAGTTGTATTAAATCTATGGAATAGCTTTCCATAACACGGAACGAACTAATTCAATTAAAAATTAGACACGAATTGAGAGGTAGTCATTTATGGTAATATGCTCATTGTAAGCAATTAGAAGTGTTTCACTATATTCCAAGACAATGACGTGTCGAGAATTTCGTCTCTTGTTTGTTTCTTGAAGCTTAGGAAAATGTTTTCTTTCATAATTCATAATAATTCAGATACGAATAGTGATACGAATAGTGATTGTTGCGTACGAAGCATAGAAACAAAGAGACACATAATAGGTCATGTGCCAACCTTTGTAAATCCGCATTTACACTCTATCTTAAAATATTGTAGATAAAATCGATCACCAAAAGAATTATTTTGAAGGCAGTCAAATTAGAACAGATTTGAAAAACTTTAGAGAATGAGATCTACTAAATGGAGTGGATTTATATAAAATTCAACATCAAGTGGTGTTGATCTCAATTAAAAATTTTCGAAACGAATAGGTTGGTTGCGTAATTGTGCTGTATTAAAAAACAAATTTGTTTTCGTCATTCAGCTGACATTTAGGCCCAAACTATATTCATGGCCTCAGACCACGGGCTACAAAACACTTGAGGTTTAGAGCCGACTGCTGAAGCCAAGTAAGTTAAATTCACGGCCACTGGCCACAAGACGCCATTCTTCTGATTATGCATAAATGTATGTATTTTCATGTAATTAATAAGTTTTTCTGCCATTTTATTTTTTTGCAGAATTATTACCTACAACAAAAAATAAATTAATTCACAGTTTAACAACTTTTCTGACTGATAAATAAAATTCCGATTAATTACAAATCCCCAGCCATATTGAATAACCTACCATTCTTATATACTTCAATGTTGGTAGTACCGGCGCCACGAGTCACAAAATTTGAGATTTGATCAAACTTGGCTACGGCCATAGCGTGGCTTGTGGCCTGTGGCCGCGAATGTAACTTTGGCAATAGATTCACATTGCTTCCGACGGGTGCATTCAGTGGCCAGAGACAAGCTGGACTAGATTGGTACAGTTATGCAGGATTAGATGCACAAAGAACGATGACAGAGGAACCCAACAGTAAAAAGCAGCACAAACAACATCTGAAATACTGCGACTGGAAGCAACAGAAAATTCATATAATTAGCAATTATGGATGGTTGCGAAATAAATACCATATAAATGTCTTCGTGGTGCTGAAGTCCCAATGGATTTCCGATTTATGTAGAACGACATTGTGGCGCAACTTTCGTTACAGTCTCTACAACCGACAGTTCTCAAAAACAGCTGCAATCAATGTAAACGAATATCTAGAAAATACTTTGGAATACCCTCCTGATGACAAAAATTGAGACTTAGCTAGAGAGGCATTTGAATTTGTAGAAATAGAAAAAAATAAAAAAGTAATCACTCAGATGTGAACCCTTAATTCGGCAACACCCTCAGAAAACTAATAAAAGAGAAGTGATCAGATTCAAGGAACATACCACATTAAATAAACAAAAATCCGCGAGAGGACCTCATTACCGAAGAGCCGACGTTTTATTTAATGACTTCCAAAATATTTCTGTTTTTAAAGTCAACGCTTGCTTAGATCTCTCACAACGGGCTGACAATCCGCTGTGGAAACAGCGGAGGTCCCCTGCTTAAAAAAGATAACAACCACTGAGACTTTGTCTGCTTAAGTCATTCTGCTTAGAGTGTAGAAAATAAGACTCCTATATTGATAATTCTTTTTTTTTATGATTACATTGCTAATGGTGTGCAATCAAGCATTCAAAGATGACAGAGATACTTTTAAATCTTATCTTATCTTATCTCATCTTTGTTTTATCTTTGACATGTTTCAAGAATGAACAGCAGCAGGACCCAAAATGTCAAAGGAAGTCCTGAAAGTTGCAGGAAACTAGTAGAGCTTATCATGATATGGCTGGATTAAGGGAAAATTGACTGGTGGCGATAAAAATCATACATGAAAATTTATATACCGTAACAATATAATCCAAGCACTTCACAAGGATGCATTAGATTATTGGCTATATTATATTATTGAAATATGCGGAAAAGTCTAGAAGAAGCTGCATAATATCCGATACACTTTTCGACGCGTTAAATAAATCGGACAACAACAAAAAAGTGGTATAATTATGGTATGACAGCACCTTTCTCTTTTTTGATTGGGCTGTTTTGACTAACCAATCAAAGCCCATTGCAGTCATTCAAACGAAATTTCTTACATACTTACGTAATTCCAGTAATAAATTATAAACCATAATAACTCGGTATCCTATGCATTTCTTGACCTGAGTTTGGTATCCACTCTTTTGATTTCTTTTCATTTTTCAACAATACTGTTCCTGTCATTTATGCTTTAGGGAACGTGAATGCAATTATAACACCACACCAAAATATAAACACTGGCAGGTAATAATTAACAAAGATCTCTGGATATCTGCCGCGGAAATAATACATTTCATGGGTTCATTACAGCAGACCTGTACAGTACTTATGTACATTCGAACATATACTTAAGTACTAGTATGTGTACCATTGCCTGAAATCAAATATTTTTTAAATAGAAGTGAAGTCGGGCACCCAAACATTTTTTCAATTACAAGTCGTAATGCTGGTGTTTAAAAATTTGAAGTACAAATGCAGGTACTTATCGTGCTGATCCTAATAGGCCCCATATACATATAAGCTTAAGTGTCCTATAAGTATCAAAGTACGAACTTAATACAAATACCGCCATAACGCGAAGTACTTAAGCCCTTGTAAATTATTTAAATACGCCTTCTAATAATAGAGGTTTAGGAGCAGGACAGTAACGATCATGATTTAAAAAAAAAACGGTATTTCATGCATACTTAGCTACTTATAACGTACTTAAACCCTTAAACCTTATAA
This sequence comes from Dioctria rufipes, assembly GCA_963924295.1. NCBI lineage: Eukaryota > Metazoa > Arthropoda > Insecta > Diptera > Asilidae > Dioctria > Dioctria rufipes. Next base: position 166,944,146 of record OZ002743.1, read on the forward strand.
GTACCAGTATCGCGAACTGTACATGATAAAATTTACTGGTTTGTTTTAGAATGTGATTTTTCCATTATAGTCCGCCAAGACTAATCGTTTTATCTCCAGAGACATAATTCTTTTGCCGTGTACACATTTTGGAGATTATAGTCTCTGTAGTCCAGAAACTAGAGATCAAAAGTCGCTCAACGTGTATCTTTATCTTAAGAGTCAGATTTCTGGGCCAGTCCAAACCACAGGCATTATACGGTGGTCGGTGTGGAGTTATAAGTCCTCATAGCTTTCTTCCAAATAAATACGGCAAATGAGTATCCTTTATTACCCCAAATACTTATAGAATACATCTACAGACGTTTGGTCGGTTTTTTCCAGATAAACAATGGACACTTTTGAATCAGTTCTCTTGGTTGAAGTTCAATTGAAAACATATTTTATAAGAAATATGCGTTTCATTAAGACAACATGAAAGCTGCAGTAAATATATGTATAAAATGGAACACAATATTTGTACACCTTGCATTCTACACTCCGATCTCTTGTTAGTTGAAAATAAAGTTAATATTGTACAGATTTTAGTGGAATTGTTTTACGTAGTGCAAGCTAGATTTGTACCATAATTAAAATGGTAATTTTTTATTGCAGCAATTTAAACATAACATTAAAATTCCTTTTGTTTTAAAAATTCAAGCATTTTTTTCTAAATTCTGACCAATATTGAATTAACGTAATTAACACTGTTGCGAATGTAGACAAAAATCCTAAAACGATTCCATTATTTAATTGGAAAAATCCAAAAATTCAAATTGTAGGTTCCTTCAAGATAGCTGCAATATAAAAAATTTCAATCTGTAAAAAAAAATAATAATCAATCAACATCATCTTGAATTAAATATTGAGATAAACCTTACATTTTGTTCAAATCTTTTGTTAAAACAAAACTGATGAACCCCTTGAAGTTCACACTGAAATCTCGATTTTATCAACAAAACTTCTGCCAAAAAAATGAACATAACAACTTCCAGTAATTCTAGAGATTCGCTAGTAAATAACAAAATCGACTTTTCCCCGATTAAAATAAAAAACAGATGAACCACAGCATTGTAGAGCCTCGTAGTAAGTATAAAAAATAACGGAACTTTAAGAATATATTGAAAATCATTTAAATTTCATAAAGTTTTGAATAAAGTCTTTCAATATTTCTAATTCTGCTGCAATTAGGTAGACTTTCCAGGTGATCACCGAGTCGATTCATTTCATTAGAAATCGTTATCACATAGATGCCGAAATGATCAAAATGTAAAGCTACTACGACAAGACCTACAAAAGAAAGGTCAAACAAAATAAGTTCTAGCAGTCGAACGAATAGAACTGTTAAGGCCGCACAATAACTTAAAACTGAAGGTGTAAACCTTCTCTGAAAAACGAATTGTATGAACATTGAAATACTTAACACACTTAAAATAAGTTTCAATACGACAACCACTAAATATTTCAAATCGATATTGTCTTGCACTTCTAGAAGTGTACGAGTTTTTTTCAAATTTCTAATCATCCGATTTAATCGGAATAAGTTAGATTTGCGTACGATAATTTGCTGTGTTAAACTTGTTATTATGTTCATGAAAACTAGAGTTAATATCAAATATGTGAAAAATTTGAGAAAGTTTTTAGGAATCTTCTCTACTAATGGTCCAACATGAATTATTTCAACGGGGACACTTGAGATTAACAGAAATCCACACACGAAGCAACTGTACACAATAGAGGCCGAGGAAGATTCAATTAAATTTCCATCCGTATTCAAATTAAAAATCGTCAGAGCTAAATATTTCGAACAATAATATAAAAATGAAATTATAAATGAGAATATTGAATTAGCGCGAGTTGACATGCTTTTTAGAACTGAACTAGACCGCTAATATACGAAAAGTGAAAAAATTTGTGAAACGTGTAGATGACTATCGCGCAGGAAAATTCTCTGTTTGATGAATTGTGGGATTGATTTTCTTAAGTTGTTGCAATCCTCTCGAAGCATTTTAAAATAATTGAATTGTCAAATGCACTTTGTTACACTTCAGCGAACTTTGAAATTTTTGTTACATACATATCTAACTATCTGCTTGCTTATTAAATATACAAAATCAATATGAACACTTCATGCATATTAAAACATAAATTACAGAAAGCATATAAAGAAGGAAATCATAATCGGGTGTTGGGAAAGTTCTCTAGAAAATTTGAACTAAAGCCTAACAGCGCCTCCTTTTTAAAACTACAAATTGTAATCAATGGTTTCTATATGAAATGTATATGAAAGAAGAATAAAATGTAAGCGTTCTTTCATTAAGGTTGGAGGGAAATATGGAGTAGTAAAGAAGGCTGCAGGCTTCTCAGAGTTCCTTTTCTACCACGCAATACATCTCATTAAAATAACCGTGTTCTTATAATCAACTTTAAGAGATACTTAATCAGGTTTTACCCCACCCACACTGTAATGAGGTACAGAGAACTTTGATTTAAAAGGAATTATAAAAAAACTTTTATTAAATATCGAAATTCCTTCAAATGGCACAAACTTCTTAGTTGGGAGAATTTATAGAGTTGATAAATATTATAAATGGGTTTGTTGGATGATCTTTAAAATATATATGTATCTAACAAACAGGAATGCGAATATTATACAAAATTCGTATTCATAAGTGAAATTGAAGACCCTCATAATATCCGGAAGCGGTAAGTCTGTGACGCCTGCATTCCAATTAGACTGACAGTCGACTTCGATTTTGCCCAAATGGTAAATATATGTATGTTGCAAGATACAATTGCAACTTCGAACTCGGCTGCGATTTTGATTGAAACTGAGCTTTGCTCAAAGTGCAAAGTAGGTGTCGGCTACGGCCAACTTCAGTTTAATTACTAATTTCATATCAGCGTCGAGTGCCATTGAGAATCACGTCGCAGTGGACTGAAGTCATATTAGTTAGGCCCGAATTACAATTACGACTTGTCAGTCGACTTCGACTTGATTTTCATTTGACATTGACGTTGAGGTGAAATTTGCAATTAAATTACGATTTCGACTTTGGCGATTTCCAGCCACACTTTTTTCTTCATATGGGCATTTCTGAACTGAAGTTAGCCGCAGCAGACACAAAGTTTTCACTTTTGAGCGTACTTCAGTTTCAGTTTCAGTCGAAGTCGAAGTTGCAATTTACTCCTGCCACATGCATTTAGCATTTGAGTAAAGTCGAATTCGATTGAGAATAAGTACTTGTCATTCGTTTGGGCAAAGTCGAAGTCAACTGAGAAGTCGTAATTGTAATTCGGGCCTAATTTGGGTCTTAGGAAATAACATAGCCGTCCACTATGCCGCCAACCACACTCAGTCCCTACAGTACAAAATATATAAGTAAATATATACCCTAATAAAAGCTTCTCCATAGAGTACAATCACTGAGAGGATACATCAGTAAGATGATTGCGCTTCTGTTTGCGTACGACAGCACAGTGCGCCATGCATATAAAAAGGGCCTGTTATTACAATGAAGATCCCAAAACATATCCAATCCTCACTCCCTCCCAAATTTAACAACAAACTCTTGCGAGAAAGTTATTAACTACAGCTGATGTGGCGCAGCAGCTGTAAGGAAAAGAAAAAACAACAACACGAGAGGTGATAAAACCAAACCAAAGATCAACAAGAAGGAAAAGCAAAACATCTAATCTAACTGAGGGCCAAAGATAGGCCCCAACGCCTTGACTTGAATTGAATGAAGCCAGTTGTGCCATCGAGGCAGCACCAGAAAGACCAGTCAACTCATTTTTCCCAAATATAGGAGAATCCAGCATGAGTTACACTCACTTAATCTCTTTAGAGTAATGGAGAATATTAACAGAAGCATGCTCGGTTCAAATATCATTGGATTACAGTATCAACTTTGGGAACATATCATGGGATTACAGCAACAACTTTGGGGCATTCATGTTTTCACATTCTTTGCCTTTTATTTAAAGAGATTTTTTTTTTCTTTCTTTCTTTCTTTTTTTATCTTTTCTAGCTGTTACTGTTATCATTTAAATGGAAAGCATTCGAAAATCTGTTCTGTGTCCTAACATCTTATTAGGTTAACTTTGACGGTATACCAGGAGGAAATATAAAAACAGGCATCGCACTAGAGTCAGTTGCTTTCCAGCAGCTCCACTGAAGAGATCGTCCTCCCAGTCCAAATATTTATCTTCCTTCTTATTGGCTATACCTACGGCATCCGTACGTTAATCGTGTTAGCCCAGGCTGTAAGCATTCTCCCGAATCGTCCCCTCTCCAGATTTAATTATATTAGAAGTCATATTAGTAATGAAATTTCCTTGAAGCAGAGCTCCAACAAAAAATCCATATAATTACCAATTATGGATGATTGCAAAATAAATAGTGTAAAGCAATAAAGAAGTAGAAAAGATAGTAAGTCGCGGTAGGCTTGGATTTGACAATATATGATAAAGCTACTTATTAATGCATTTTCGTATGTTGCTTTGCTTTTTTTTCGTTTTTGAAAATTGCTTTCATCTGGATTTGTTCAGGATGGATGGATAATTTTCAGGTGGTTAAAAATGTACTTGAACAGAAAAAAGAAAATAAGGTCAAACAATAAAATATATTTAAAAAAAACTTTTTAAATAAATAGCATAAATTGCAGTAAATAAAAAATTACTTTTTCTTACTCTGTCCAGTCTAGGAGTTTTTGACCTACAAAAGATGGGGTAGTTGTGATTTTTATATATGTTATTTAGTTCCGGGCCCCGATCAAAAATCCAAGCTAAGACCCCTGGGGGTTCCGTGCGGATTAAAGGTATCAACAATTTTTTTTTTTTTCAAAATAATTCCTCAACGTTTCTTAAAGTATTTATTATCTAAAGTGCTAATATACGAAGTTTTATTCCATAACGTAACGTAAGAAGAATATTATTGAATATTATTTATTTCGTCCTTATAAAGATAATCAGCCTGATTACTTAATCCGTATGCATTAAAGTTAAAATTTAAAGTTTTTCAAAATTGCTTTAATATTAAAGGTTAACAATCAAAATTCCCGCATAAACTGTCAAAATTGTTCTGCATGATTTCTCCTACGGATCAGGCCTTTGTCAAAATTCAGTGGAATCAGAGCAATTTCAAAATAGTTTTTAAAAATTTAAAAAAGCTTTTTTAGGTTTTCTAGAAGAAAAAATCGTTAAAGACTTTTCGATTCTGATCCGAACGGATTCAATTTCGTAGGGCCTAAGGGATATTTTCATAATTTCCCGGGGGTGGGGGGTTACTCCTTGGCCTCTACACAGTTACGCCAACGTGTAGCATTGTGGGAATGATATGGAGCAAATACTCCAGATTCACTAACATCATCGAACTCTAAGATCAAGCTCATTTTCCATTGTTAGTGTTAGTGCTATATTATGTAATTTACCAATTTCTATTTTGCAGTAACAGAACAAGATACTTTCGTTCTAAACAATTTGTAAAGATTTTTATCAAAGAATCGCTGATGTTGGCATAAATTCGAAGACGATTTTTGACTCTATTAGGATGAATAAGCTGTTCCGTCTGGATAAGAGCCAAATTATCTATATCTACAAAAAATACATATGCTTAGTATATATTCTTCTATATATACTAACATAATAATATGAAATCGATACTCATATGTGTCATACTTTGAGGGCAACCCAATGTATGTATGAATTGTGCATTTTGTGTGCAAATTGCATTAAATTTATTTGCTGTGAGCATGATATTCATGTCTTACGTCTGCATCGAGAGAAATTTCTCATAACAGAAATTAAGGTGTATGTAGCGAAGTGAAAGTGCTGTAATTCTTACCATTCCTTACGGCATTTTATGTAGTTTTCTCTGAGCTTTAATTGCGCTATAAAGAACACAAAAGCTATAGAGGAGGGGATAAAGCTAAAGTTAAGGGTATTAATTATATTGTAGGTGTTTCTGAAGAGCCGTTAATGCTGAATGGCAGAAAATAAAGCTCTCGATTCCGAGCTTCCATTTAACTATGTATGAGCTTTCGTACAAAACTTTCGATTTAGTGCCACACGCAGAAGCAGTACTCGCTGTATATACCTTGATCTATCAGCAGTACATAATCAATGATAAATTGACATGACAAAAATTT